>SZWC01042272.1:0-10433 GCA_023375785.1 Penium margaritaceum
GAACAGTGGTCGGTCAGCTCCAGACGGGTAGTCCGCCGCCTGTCGTCGCGCCGGTGTCACCAGGGCCGCCTGTCTCAGGGATCTGCACGAGTATGGACACGGCCGAGTGGTCACAGTAAACTGTACAAGAACGGCACAAAGCACAACAGATTGAATGATTAATTGAATCACTTGCGATGAATGTCAACTATTCAATCCTATGGGAGAAACTTTTATTCAACTGAGTTTTGTACACACAATTTCATGCGTAATGTTGTATAAAAATGGAAATAGATATCTCAACTTCCAAACTATCTATCCTACATATGTGCATTATGTATACGCCGTAACTTGGTTACTATGGCACCGTGTTGATGAACCCGAGATTTTTAGGCGATGTCAACATCTAGATGAAAAGGTAGCTGGCTACAATAATGCGATTTTCCTTACGTCATGAACTTCGCAAACGTACGATTTCGCACATACTGGGACCTATCCTTGGGATTACATGGAACAGGGTTGACACGTTCACCGGAAGAGACGAGCATTGCCCTAGCATCTTGTTAGCTCATGATATTCATCCTTTTTCTCTCTTTACGGCGTTCTTATTGTTTACCTCGCCATTTTTGAGAATGCAACCTTTTTAAAAAACAATTCCTTGTCTGAATATGAAAATAGGAAAGGTCTCGTTTCCTCATAAAACCTCATGCAATCACTTCTAGACCCGTCTTTTCTAAAACTCTCCGAAATTTTTCAAAAACACTATCGCGATGCTCCTTTCTAAAAACATGCTTTTTGATGATACGTGGTTTTCCTAACATCACGAGGCAACATCCTAGTCGCTCGATGGAAAAATCGCAAACATCGCAGTGGGTGCTGAAGATGTCTCTGCGATGAAAATCTATGTCGGCCGGCGAGATCTACCTGACGCCAGCGGAGTATGGAGGCCAGGCGAAAATACAACACTCGTGTGTTCTGTAGCGACTGTTGCAACGAAACAGCCTCCATTACCATCCAGATGCTGGCCCCTCCAGGACATAAACTCGGTGCCTATGTAACCCCATTGTAAACTGTGTTTATAACATTGATAACTTGTTTCATTTGTCGTTGAAAGGGGAAAAAGGGAAGAATCGCCCTCATAACATTCGTTGAGGTTCCCCGTCGTTTCTCTTTCATCACCAGAATTGCGAGTGGAGCGTACACCTGGGGAGAATGGACTGTCGACGAGAGACATGAATCTGATCTGACAATCTTTTCCATCATATTTCTTGTCGTTTTCTGAAACCAGACCTGAATTTATTGATGCGTAGTGGCGTTCAGACTGGCATTGTCAGGGCTTGTCGATAGCCATTTCTCTGTTCATGTGAGGAAGCATTCTACCCTATTCTTAACGGCGGCATCCTTTGTGTAGATACATCGTTTCATGAGAGTGACATCCGAAGACTTTTTTTTTCAATTTGGTCTGTCAGGCTAGGAGGTGGTTGAGGTTCTGCGGTGCTATATGGTTTGAGCTGGCCCACCAGACATCGAAGTCCCACATCCCCAACTTTGCCCCTCACTCTCTGGCAAGTCGGAGATTTTTTAGAGCAAACGGAGAAGATGACGGCGGCGGCGAGATGGGCGGAAACAACTTCCTCATGCCATCTCCTCCCTTACACGATGCTACCATCACCTTCTCATCGCATGCGACTTCGAAAGTGGTATGAAATATCAAGCTTGAAGAAAAAATATTAAAGTAAGTGATAGAAACTCATTATAATCTCCGTCTGACATCACAAACGACCTTGCGAATTCAACGCTGAAAGAGAGACGAATCGTGGAGGAGGCTGATTTAACGAGTTGTTCACGCACAACCATCCGCAAAAACTGCTGGTATGAGGTTTTACGTTCCGCGTGCAGAATTGTTCATTGTCGGTCGTCCATGAAGTTATGAGTAGCTCAAAGAAGATACTTTGCGATAAAGGAGGGCGATTATCCCCTTCTTCCGATTCCAACGACAAAGAAACAGATATCGATGTAGGAGCTAAATCAGGTAATGATGAGATCTAGATTTGACCATGCTCTGGCCACAAAAAATACTTGTGGTCTGGAAATGCCGATGTCATCTCGAAAAACTTCCGTCAGGTGAATGCCTGCACCTCGCAGCGCGTATGGACTTGAAATCCAACCTTTCGGCTGCTGCAGGAGTGGCTAGTCAAACAAGTTTGATAAGCTAGTCGGAAAAACGCCGAGCTCTTGTCTGACCATAGAATTAAGGGTCCATCACTTCGTTAGTGAAGAGTTGGAAACTTCATTTCTTAGGTGATTCCACTCGCAACTACTTAACAATACTGGTTCGTGACAAAACTTCTTTAGAGTAAGTAGCACCGGTCTCCGCGGGGTCGCTCCAATTTTTCTGACCGACAAGTTCGAAATCGTTTTTCTGGTCACGAACTTACAAAGAAGATCTTTCCTAGTCTGAACATGTTGATCTGATTAACTCTATGTCTAAATCATGCGACAATAACTATAGTCACAGGCACCATAGCTCAATCTTGGTCTATCTAATAAGAAATATTGCTCCGTCAGAAAAAACCGATACTTGGAAAAATTAAATGCTAAAACAACTTTAAAAAATTAATAGATTCTATTTTCATATAATGATAAATCTAGGAGAAGTTTCAATGACATTGTAGCTTTAACAACAATTTGTACAGAATCAAATCAAATACAATGAATTGTTTTCATTCAATTTATTTGAATAAAAAACAGTGAAATAAACATGAAATGACATGTCACCTCAATTAAGATTTTTGTGACTTCATAAAAGCTACAAATTATGAAATGGTGAAGTAATGCGGACACTTCTATCCGTGTATGTTGTAAAAAGCAAATTTTCTATTTCAACATTGTTTTCAACATGGAGGAAGTTTAAATCTTTTTTTCATGATGATAAAAACATGAGAAGGAACAAATAATGGAAGATATTATCTTAAGGATAGAGTTTTTGTGATGTTTCAAAATAACAACAATGCTATGGTTATGAATTCCGGGTTAATGATGATTTTTTCTTTTGGAAATATTTACACATATTCATTCATTCCTTTGAGAAACTTTTCAAAACGGATGAAAAATATTGTAAGGATGAATTAAGAAATTTAACATCCCCAAACATGTAATTAAATTTCATTTCACATTTTTAGACCGTATATTGTGTTCTTCATGGAAAAGCTACAACATTCAAACACCATATTTTTTGGGGCTTTGAAATGAATTAATTACATACGAAACTTATAGTTAATTCAATTCAAAAGCCCCTCACAATATGATGTTTTATCATTACATTTTTTCCATGAACAAAATCTTATCTAGTTATAACAAAGAGAAATGAAATTCAATTACATGTTTGAAGATATTAAAATTCTTTAACTATCCTCACAAACGTTTTCAACCAGGTTCAAACGTTTTTCAAAGGAATTAATTATACATAGAAACTTTCTCAACTATTCAAATTGTATAATCAATCAGGAAATCATAACCATATCATTGTTACGATTATGAAACATCACAAAAAATCAATCCTTAAGATAACTTTTTGCATTACTTCTTGCTTCTCATGTGTTTATCAACATGAAAGAAAGCTTTGGACGTCCTCCATGCTGAAAACAACGTAAGATAAAACAGTTAACAGAATCAATAGATAGAATTATGCCCATCAATATATCAGTTCATAATTAGTAACTTCCATGAAGGCACAAAATGTTTCCCTTAAGTGACATGTTATGTCATTCCACGGATGTTTTTTCTTGGAAATTGAATTACAAGGATTTCATTGTACTTTTATTGCATTATCTATAAATTATCCTTAAAACTAAAAAACATTAAGAATTCTCCCAGACTAATAATTAAAAGAAAAATATTTTTATTTTCATTGTGTATAACTTTTTTATTTGCCCCTTAAGTTGATGCGTGAATTGTTTTTTTTAACGAAGCAAGATGTCTTATTAGATAGACCTAGATTAAGCTATTATTTCTGTGATAAAAGTTTCTATCGCATGATTTAGACATACAATTCTTCCGTAAACCATGTTTGGACTAGGAAAGACATTCTTCATAAGTTCGAGGCTAGAAGAATGATTTCAAATTCATCGGTTACAAAACATTGGAGCGACCTCACAGAAACCAGTGCTACTTACTGCAAATGATTTTTGTCATGATTCAGTTTGTTGATTAGTTGCGAGTCTAATCACGTGAGACAATAAAGTTTTTGAGTCATCAATAATGAAGTAATTGACCCTAGAATTAACCAGTTGGTGAGGAGGTATTGGCCTAGAAGCAGTTCTACAACAAAAGGCCATGAATTTCACCTGTCACATTCAGCGTACAACGGTGTTTTACAGAAACGCTAAAAAAAGATGTAACATTCAGCTTACTAGTTCTTAGAACTTTTTTGTGGTTGTAGGAACTATCCACAACATTTTCGGCGACAAGGATTCTATCTCATAAACAAAATTTGGACATCCCTTGTCTTACAACCAAAGACCACAATTATCGCACATCCTCCTCGAACACAATACTACATTATTCTCAACATGCTCAAGCGCGTGAAGGTTCTCCTCATATGGTAGACTACAACATTGAGCTAAAATTGAGGAATGGCACTGGTCTGGCCCAATAAGCATCCTCACATAGCACACAGAATGTGCAATGTGTTTTGTAAGACATTGTTAATCCAACGTGTTACACATCTCCATAGATGTCTCCTCAAGGTACCATGAAGGATAATTTCCAGCGTGATAAGGATATACTTGTAACCCATCGTACAAAAGGCAATACATAACAAATCGTTCTTGATCTTTGCAATGAATTACAAAATTGCATCAAGGCAATGTGTAAATACTGTTCTACATGTGTTGCATTACCTTACTAAATTGTTATGTTCTTGCGAATTCTCTCTTAATGCAATACATCTATGACTATGAACTCCAATTAAAGGCGTGTTTCTTCCTAAACGTGAATAATCCATCGAATTCTTCTCGAAACATATATCTTCATCGTGTACTTCACAACTTGGTGCATGCTTTCATCACCCTTTCAGAAAATATCACATGCCAACCACATTAAGGTGACAAGCCATTCGTGGAGGGGAAGTGGAATATCTTGAATATGTTCAAAGAGACATTTGGCACAATTTTCACCGTGCATGTGCAAATTATTCGCATTAGCAATTGGTGCACCATGAACTTTCAGTGCCATAAAATCCACTTCAACTTTTCCTGTATTAGATGGAAGGGCGTGATTCAAAATACGTGGATGTTACACGCCACAAGGGATACCATGTGTCTCAAACCAGACTTCATTACAATGATTCATTCTTATTGGATTAGAACAATGCATAATGCCAAACCGGGCCGCTACTAGCACGTACAAGAGTATTGAGTAGGTGAACTAGGTCAACATGAAAGGGAGAACGTTTTCACCATGCATCCACATGCTCCTTCGTGGAACAAGTGTTTGGTTTATTGAAAGAAAACATCCATACTTTCTTGGAGAAAGTTATTATCTTACAACTTTCTCCAACCATGCCTTCTTCTCTCTTTTTTTCATGTAGAACCTTATCTCAATACAAAAGATTTTATCATGCACTAAAACATTTAACTTGAAAACATAGATGACATAAGCAATGACCATCAGACAACTCATGTAATGCCAACATAATGCATAGTGTTTCATGTAAACAATGTATGAAATAATACCAAGAAAAATACGATGAATATGTTTCCTTAATGGATGAGGAAGAAGGCTTGAAATTCTAAGTTAACATTGATAACTTATCAACCTTTGTCAAGAACATGTAAGAATCTCATTCAAATGTATGATCCAAAATCATCTTATGCCACAGAGAAAACAACAGATGTGCCCTTGTTCTCCATGATTTAATGATCCATGATGACATGGCGTATGCAGGCATTAATTATCTCCATGTAACTTGATGGTAATTTGATTCACCGTGTTTTTCCTCATCTTCTCCAGTGGTAGTGGATTGTCATCGGATTGGGGGGATCATGACGTAAAATGCCAAGGATTATTCTTGCCACAAGTTTTTAAAGATTTTTCTATGATTCTATTTTTGGAATTCACCAATTTATGGCCATCCATGAATAGGCACAATCAAAGGAAAATTGTTCTCCACATGAAGGACATATCTTTATCTTATGTCTTGCACGACCAAGGCCCTAAAGATCCTTTGGCCCATTATCCCCATTGATACATTTAAACTTGGATCATCATTTAAAAATGTCAACCACTCTCTCTAATGTATTTTCTTATGACATCTTTTGTTCAAAACAATGCTCATCTTTCTTGCCTTCTAGAATAACAACCTTTTTCAAAACATGACTAACCTTCTCAATATTGAAACGTTTCTCAACCATGACTTTTCTTCACTACAAGTATTTGGTTTCAAAAGCATAGAAGGGGGAGGGAGCCCTAAAACTTCCCTTTTTATAAGTTGAGTTCTTTAACATCATCCCACATAGCAGAGCATAACTGAAAATTCCATGTTTCCCAAAGTAAAGAGTGCAAAATCTTCTCAATTTTGTCCCATGCATTTCATGAAATGTATTTGGTCTTGTTCAAAAGGAACATAATATGTGCACTTGATAATGACTAAAAAAATTTAGGTGAATCACGGGTTTCGAAAAAAACGTTGTACATGCAAATACATCGATCACAAGTATATTGGGAAATGTAACATAGTCCTCGTGCATGAATATAGACAAGCTATCAAATAAAAGTGGGTCATTATAGCCCTTACATTTCAAGTAAAAAATCTACACGAGATTGTAAGCCTCGATTCTTTGGGAGCTTTGACCTGCTTTGTTTAATGCGTGCAATAGTTGGTATGCCCAAATGACACCCATGCAATACTCATAAGTGAAATCATCCAAGGCCTGGGAATGAAGTGGAGCTGAAAATAACAAGTAAAAAAACGAAAAGAAGAACGAAGAAGAACTTTTATAGATCCATTGTGTTGTTTGGTTCCCATGATGAGTGTAAGGATTGACTTGAGTTGTTCCACTTAAGTTGAGTGAAGTACATGGGGGTTATACCATTATTTGTTGATGAATGTTGATAAATGTAAGGTATTTAGAAAAATAATAGGAAATTGTTTTTTGAAAAAAACGTTTCTATAGATCAATTTACTAGTAAAGTTTTCAAGAGTAATTAGGCCTAATGAAGAAAATTCATACAACCTTTGAATTTGAATTGAGAGGATATTTTCGATCAATTCAGCAATTTACTATGGAAATATCATCAACCCATGCCCTCTGCGAGAGAATATGCCCTATGATGCTGAGAAACCTAACGATGATAGGAACCTTGGAAGGTTTTATTCAAGACCAGTTATGGTTTGCAAAATCTTCTCTAATGGGTAACTTGAGCTTTGTAGTGAAAAATATCACGCATAAAAAAAACCACAACACCATAACATCACCATAGAAAATTGGATGAACTCTTGATTGTTTATGATTTTAGTGCAACAAACCCATGTGTGGTAAATGATACTCAAACTAGTTAGTTTCTATCATATGTAAACCTGCACAAGAATTCTATCAAAGAATACACCATAGGAAGTTAAACAATTGTGAATAGTTTATCAAGAATGGAAATTTTCTACAAAGAAGTTTAAAATATTATAATTCTCACTACAATTGTGAAGCTGATGGAATGTGGTTTCCATAGAAAATTTTTTAGTGGAAAAACAATGTAAACAACAAGATTTTAAATAACTAAACATAATAGTAGAAAACAATGATTTTCAAGGATTACATTCTGATCGTTGTTTATGAAGCTGATTAATAGTGAATCAATTATGTTTTAATGATGTACATGTGACTCATGATTTTGAAGTTATGTTTCCTGAAACTAAAAAGACTTTTGTAGTATAGTAACTCCCCTTTTTACACTTTCACCGGAAAAATGACAATTTCACCTTGAATTGTTGAGAGATTTCAAATTGGAGTACATTGTCACTCACAATCCCCTTGAAAGAAAAAGTGATCAAATAAATAAAAAATGTGCAGAATGGGTGGAAAGAACAAAAATGAACGTGATGATGTCCAACACCATGTATCCAAGTACGACCTTAAAACAATGAAATTGCATTAAAATGAATACTATAAATAATTTGTTAAGACCTTGGTTCAAGAGATTGAGCTAAATAGTCCAGGATGAAATGTTATGGGATTGCAAATTCATGTGCCCTTACCCTGAAGGCGATGGCACCTTGATCATTCACTCTGGTGCTTCACATCACATGAAGTCTTATTATGAGGCGTCTAGTATGCTTGCCCTTATGGGTGATTTTGGCGATTTTCAAATTGAGAATGGCTTGATGGTTCTTGCTTTGATGTTATTATGTCATTTGTTTTGTTTGTGTTGCAATGTGTATGTCACTCATGTTTTCAATGTGCCCATCCTAGAAATGAGCATTTCCTCACTTATTTGCATTGCATGAGCATGGATGTTTCGCATGTCTTTAGCATGGGAATAGTGAGTCTTCATTGGTATGGTTGTGTAACATTGGATGAAAACTCTTTTGATAACTTCTTCTATGTAATTTTTTTCAATCCTCTTTACTCAACACTGTGTTTTGATAGGGGACACGTCTTTTTCATAAGAACTCCATCCCCGCATTACACTCACCTTGTGTATTGTTACCTATACCTCATACAAGGCGGTAATCAGCATGTTGTGCATGTATCCTACCCTTGTCCTTGATATAGTACGTTTCCAATAACCTTGCAAAACTGAATGTATCCATTATTCTCACGGTAAGATCCACAAGTCATGTTTTCCTATCTCCACTTCCAAAGCCTCCCACTTGCTCCTGTGGTTCAAAATTACTTGATGGATCATTCACTTTTTGTGTCTATTACAGAGCATGGTCGTTACATGCAAACACTCATTGATCACTTGTACAATATTTGTTTGCTCGTTTACCTCTAGTAGAAGAATGATTTTGATACAAATTTCTGATTCACTCCTTATTATGAAGGGCAAGTGTGGTTTTGCAGTATGTAACATTCTCTTTGATTGTAGGGGTGAGTTTATGAAAGAGGCACAATTTTTCCTCAATTGTGGTGGTGTTAAATACTCCACCTTTGAACCTTACAATTTAAAGCAGAATGGTGTTTTTGAGTGCAGGAAGCGCACCATAAGTGATGTGGTCACAAAATGTGCATTCAGTCTTGCCTATATGATGGTTTCGTAGACGAGGCCATGTCAAACATGACTTGAATTGGGAATGTGGTTCCCCATTGCCCTTTGCCACGTCTATTCACCCCATTACCAGTTTTGGTATGGACACCACATTGATCTTTGTCCTCTTGGAATTTTTGGCTCTCCCATTAGTGAGAAACAACGCGACAAATAGGCTCACGGTGGTTACTTGACACCTTTTCATGAGTATCTTGTCGTTCAAATGCTTGTAGGTTTATGGACCTTATTTGGCACCCCATTATTCAATCGCGTGAAGCATTGTTTATTAAGTAGATTTGAATTGTGAGCTTCCTTTTGTCAGTGTCCAAACCTTTCCGACCCTGTTGCTACTTTTGTGTGGAGGATATTCTGTATAGATGTCCGCCGTTGCTTTAAGCCCATCAGTGTCAAATTTCTCCTATTCCATTGCATTGCATATGCCTCCAAAAATTGCCAAATTGTTACTATATAACTGTCCCTATCTGAGTCTGCTCATTTGCGTGATCACCATACAAGAGTCTATTAATGAAGTTTTCTACAAAAATTGAAGTCTATTGTACTACTTGATATACGATTTGAAATATTCCTACATTATTTTTTGCCCTCTACAACTACACTCCCTTCAACATCATCATCATGCACTGATACTTTCATGAGGGAGTTTGGATTGAATGGGCATCACATTTTCGGCCTTCCTTATTAGAACTATCACAACGATATGCATCTTGTAGTTTATGATTCAAAATTATGTTTGCATGTAATTTTATGAGTTTTGTTATATTTTCTCCCTTGCAACAAAAAAGTAAAATGTCTCTGGAATATGTATTTGAAGATGTTTAATGAACATTCAACTGAGTTCACGCCTACAACTATGGCTTATAATTCATGGTACATCAAACATCATCTTATGTTCATGTATACTGAAACAAGATTTTTGTATACTGAAATAATACTTATGAACAATGAAACAATTCTTCATGAGAAAAAAGGAGTATTATATGTACAGAGATATAGAAACATAAAGGCATCAGAAAGAAAGAGAGAGAAAAATAGAGATAAAAAGAGAGAGATAGATATATATATATGTAAAGGGAGAGAGAGAGAGAGAGAGAGAGAGAGAGAGAGAGAGAGAGAGAGAGAGAGAGAGAGAGAGAGAGAGAGAGAGAGAGAGAGAGAGAGAGAGAGAGAGAGAGAGAGAGAGAGAGAGAGAG
>SZWC01042275.1:0-10431 GCA_023375785.1 Penium margaritaceum
GCACAACTCTGGCACAACTGGGGTACAACTCTGGCACAACTCTGGCACAACTCTGGCACAACTCTGGGACAATTCTGGCCCAACGTTGGCACAACTGTTGCACAACTCCGGCACAACTCTTGTACAAATTTGGCACAACTCTGTCCCAACTCTGGCACAACTCTGGCACAAATCTGGCACAACTCTGGCACAAATCTGGCACAACTATGGCACATCTCTGGCACAACTCTGGCACAACTCCAGCACAACTCTGTCACAACTTTTGCATAACTCTGACACAACTCTGGCACAACTATGGCATAACTTTGGCACAACTCTGGCACAACTCTGGCACATCTCTGGCACAACCCTGGCACAACTCTGGCACAAATGTGGCATAACTCTGGCACAACTCTGGCACAACTCTGGCACAACTCTGGCACATCTCTGGCACAACTCTCGCACAACTCCGGCACAAGTCTGGGACAACTCTGGCACAACTCTGGGACAACTCTGGCAGAACACTGGCGCAACTCTGGCACAACTCCGGCACAAGTCTGGGACAACTCTGGCACAACTCTGGGACAACTCTGGCAGAACACTGGCGCAACTCTGGCACAACTCCGGCACAAGTCTGGGACAACTCTGGCACAACTCTGGGACAACTCTGGCAGAACACTGGCGCAACTCTGGCACAACTCCGGCACAAGTCTGGGACAACTCTGGCACAACTCTGGGACAACTCTGGCAGAACACTGGCGCAACTCTGGCACAACTCCGGCACAAGTCTGGGACAACTCTGGCACAACTCTGGGACAACTCTGGCAGAACACTGGCGCAACTCTGGCACAACTCCGGCACAAGTCTGGGACAACTCTGGCACAACTCTGGGACAACTCTGGCAGAACACTGGCGCAACTCTGGCACAACTCCGGCACAAGTCTGGGACAACTCTGGCACAACTCTGGGACAACTCTGGCAGAACACTGGCGCAACTCTGGCACAACTCCGGCACAAGTCTGGGACAACTCTGGCACAACTCTGGGACAACTCTGGCAGAACACTGGCGCAACTCTGGCACAACTCCGGCACAAGTCTGGGACAACTCTGGCACAACTCTGGGACAACTCTGGCAGAACACTGGCGCAACTCTGGCACAACTCCGGCACAAGTCTGGGACAACTCTGGCACAACTCTGGGACAACTCTGGCAGAACACTGGCGCAACTCTGGCACAACTCCGGCACAAGTCTGGGACAACTCTGGCACAACTCTGGGACAACTCTGGCAGAACACTGGCGCAACTCTGGCACAACTCCGGCACAAGTCTGGGACAACTCTGGCACAACTCTGGGACAACTCTGGCAGAACACTGGCGCAACTCTGGCACAACTCCGGCACAAGTCTGGGACAACTCTGGCACAACTCTGGGACAACTCTGGCAGAACACTGGCGCAACTCTGGCACAACTCCGGCACAAGTCTGGGACAACTCTGGCACAACTCTGGGACAACTCTGGCAGAACACTGGCGCAACTCTGGCACAACTCCGGCACAAGTCTGGGACAACTCTGGCACAACTCTGGGACAACTCTGGCAGAACACTGGCGCAACTCTGGCACAACTCCGGCACAAGTCTGGGACAACTCTGGCACAACTCTGGGACAACTCTGGCAGAACACTGGCGCAACTCTGGCACAACTCCGGCACAAGTCTGGGACAACTCTGGCACAACTCTGGGACAACTCTGGCAGAACACTGGCGCAACTCTGGCACAACTCCGGCACAAGTCTGGGACAACTCTGGCACAACTCTGGGACAACTCTGGCAGAACACTGGCGCAACTCTGGCACAACTCCGGCACAAGTCTGGGACAACTCTGGCACAACTCTGGGACAACTCTGGCAGAACACTGGCGCAACTCTGGCACAACTCCGGCACAAGTCTGGGACAACTCTGGCACAACTCTGGGACAACTCTGGCAGAACACTGGCGCAACTCTGGCACAACTCCGGCACAAGTCTGGGACAACTCTGGCACAACT
Source organism: Penium margaritaceum (assembly GCA_023375785.1). Lineage (NCBI taxonomy): Eukaryota > Viridiplantae > Streptophyta > Zygnematophyceae > Desmidiales > Peniaceae > Penium > Penium margaritaceum. The sequence continues at coordinate 2,022 of SZWC01042275.1, forward strand.
CTGGGACAACTCTGGCAGAACACTGGCGCAACTCTGGCACAACTCCGGCACAAGTCTGGGACAACTCTGGCACAACTCTGGGACAACTCTGGCAGAACACTGGCGCAACTCTGGCACAACTCCGGCACAAGTCTGGGACAACTCTGGCACAACTCTGGGACAACTCTGGCAGAACACTGGCGCAACTCTGGCACAACTCCGGCACAAGTCTGGGACAACTCTGGCACAACTCTGGGACAACTCTGGCAGAACACTGGCGCAACTCTGGCACAACTCCGGCACAAGTCTGGGACAACTCTGGCACAACTCTGGGACAACTCTGGCAGAACACTGGCGCAACTCTGGCACAACTCCGGCACAAGTCTGGGACAACTCTGGCACAACTCTGGGACAACTCTGGCAGAACACTGGCGCAACTCTGGCACAACTCCGGCACAAGTCTGGGACAACTCTGGCACAACTCTGGGACAACTCTGGCAGAACACTGGCGCAACTCTGGCACAACTCCGGCACAAGTCTGGGACAACTCTGGCACAACTCTGGGACAACTCTGGCAGAACACTGGCGCAACTCTGGCACAACTCCGGCACAAGTCTGGGACAACTCTGGCACAACTCTGGGACAACTCTGGCAGAACACTGGCGCAACTCTGGCACAACTCCGGCACAAGTCTGGGACAACTCTGGCACAACTCTGGGACAACTCTGGCAGAACACTGGCGCAACTCTGGCACAACTCCGGCACAAGTCTGGGACAACTCTGGCACAACTCTGGGACAACTCTGGCAGAACACTGGCGCAACTCTGGCACAACTCCGGCACAAGTCTGGGACAACTCTGGCACAACTCTGGGACAACTCTGGCAGAACACTGGCGCAACTCTGGCACAACTCCGGCACAAGTCTGGGACAACTCTGGCACAACTCTGGGACAACTCTGGCAGAACACTGGCGCAACTCTGGCACAACTCCGGCACAAGTCTGGGACAACTCTGGCACAACTCTGGGACAACTCTGGCAGAACACTGGCGCAACTCTGGCACAACTCCGGCACAAGTCTGGGACAACTCTGGCACAACTCTGGGACAACTCTGGCAGAACACTGGCGCAACTCTGGCACAACTCCGGCACAAGTCTGGGACAACTCTGGCACAACTCTGGGACAACTCTGGCAGAACACTGGCGCAACTCTGGCACAACTCCGGCACAAGTCTGGGACAACTCTGGCACAACTCTGGGACAACTCTGGCAGAACACTGGCGCAACTCTGGCACAACTCCGGCACAAGTCTGGGACAACTCTGGCACAACTCTGGGACAACTCTGGCAGAACACTGGCGCAACTCTGGCACAACTCCGGCACAAGTCTGGGACAACTCTGGCACAACTCTGGGACAACTCTGGCAGAACACTGGCGCAACTCTGGCACAACTCCGGCACAAGTCTGGGACAACTCTGGCACAACTCTGGGACAACTCTGGCAGAACACTGGCGCAACTCTGGCACAACTCCGGCACAAGTCTGGGACAACTCTGGCACAACTCTGGGACAACTCTGGCAGAACACTGGCGCAACTCTGGCACAACTCCGGCACAAGTCTGGGACAACTCTGGCACAACTCTGGGACAACTCTGGCAGAACACTGGCGCAACTCTGGCACAACTCCGGCACAAGTCTGGGACAACTCTGGCACAACTCTGGGACAACTCTGGCAGAACACTGGCGCAACTCTGGCACAACTCCGGCACAAGTCTGGGACAACTCTGGCACAACTCTGGGACAACTCTGGCAGAACACTGGCGCAACTCTGGCACAACTCCGGCACAAGTCTGGGACAACTCTGGCACAACTCTGGGACAACTCTGGCAGAACACTGGCGCAACTCTGGCACAACTCCGGCACAAGTCTGGGACAACTCTGGCACAACTCTGGGACAACTCTGGCAGAACACTGGCGCAACTCTGGCACAACTCCGGCACAAGTCTGGGACAACTCTGGCACAACTCTGGGACAACTCTGGCAGAACACTGGCGCAACTCTGGCACAACTCCGGCACAAGTCTGGGACAACTCTGGCACAACTCTGGGACAACTCTGGCAGAACACTGGCGCAACTCTGGCACAACTCCGGCACAAGTCTGGGACAACTCTGGCACAACTCTGGGACAACTCTGGCAGAACACTGGCGCAACTCTGGCACAACTCCGGCACAAGTCTGGGACAACTCTGGCACAACTCTGGGACAACTCTGGCAGAACACTGGCGCAACTCTGGCACAACTCCGGCACAAGTCTGGGACAACTCTGGCACAACTCTGGGACAACTCTGGCAGAACACTGGCGCAACTCTGGCACAACTCCGGCACAAGTCTGGGACAACTCTGGCACAACTCTGGGACAACTCTGGCAGAACACTGGCGCAACTCTGGCACAACTCCGGCACAAGTCTGGGACAACTCTGGCACAACTCTGGGACAACTCTGGCAGAACACTGGCGCAACTCTGGCACAACTCCGGCACAAGTCTGGGACAACTCTGGCACAACTCTGGGACAACTCTGGCAGAACACTGGCGCAACTCTGGCACAACTCCGGCACAAGTCTGGGACAACTCTGGCACAACTCTGGGACAACTCTGGCAGAACACTGGCGCAACTCTGGCACAACTCCGGCACAAGTCTGGGACAACTCTGGCACAACTCTGGAACAACTCTGGCACAACTCTGGCACAACTCTGGCACAAATGTGGCACACCGCTAGCACAACTCTGGCTCAACTCTGGCACACCTCTGGCACAACTCTGGCACAACGCTTCCACAACTTTGGCAGAAATCTGGCACGTTTTTGGCACAACATTTGCACAGCTCTGGCACAATGCTGGCACAACTTTAACATACCTGTGGCAAAACTCTGGCACAATTCTGGCACAATAGTGGCACAATCCTGGCACAACACTGGCACAACTCTGGTAAGACTCTGGCACAACTATGGAAAAACTCTGGCACCACTCTGGAACAACTCTGGCTTAACTCTGGCAAAACTCTGGCACAACTCTGGCATAACTCTGGCACAATTCTGGCACAACTCTGGCACAACTCTGGCACAACTCTGGCACAACTCTGGCACAACTCTGGCACAACTCTGGCACAACTCTGGCACGACTCTTGCACAACCCTGGCACAACTCTCGCACATCTCTGACACAACTCTGGCACAACTCTGGCGCAACTCTGGCACAACTCTGGCACGACTCTTGCACAACCCTGGCACAACTCTCGCACATCTCTGACACAACTCTGGCACAACTCTGGCGCAACTCTGGCACAACTCTGGCACGACTCTTGCACAACCCTGGCACAACTCTCGCACATCTCTGACACAACTCTGGCACAACTCTGGCGCAACTCTGGCACAACTCTGGCACGACTCTTGCACAACCCTGGCACAACTCTCGCACATCTCTGACACAACTCTGGCACAACTCTGGCGCAACTCTGGCACAACTCTGGCACGACTCTTGCACAACCCTGGCACAACTCTCGCACATCTCTGACACAACTCTGGCACAACTCTGGCGCAACTCTGGCACAACTCTGGCACGACTCTTGCACAACCCTGGCACAACTCTCGCACATCTCTGACACAACTCTGGCACAACTCTGGCGCAACTCTGGCACAACTCTGGCACGACTCTTGCACAACCCTGGCACAACTCTCGCACATCTCTGACACAACTCTGGCACAACTCTGGCGCAACTCTGGCACAACTCTGGCACGACTCTTGCACAACCCTGGCACAACTCTCGCACATCTCTGACACAACTCTGGCACAACTCTGGCGCAACTCTGGCACAACTCTGGCACGACTCTTGCACAACCCTGGCACAACTCTCGCACATCTCTGACACAACTCTGGCACAACTCTGGCGCAACTCTGGCACAACTCTGGCACGACTCTTGCACAACCCTGGCACAACTCTCGCACATCTCTGACACAACTCTGGCACAACTCTGGCGCAACTCTGGCACAACTCTGGCACGACTCTTGCACAACCCTGGCACAACTCTCGCACATCTCTGACACAACTCTGGCACAACTCTGGCGCAACTCTGGCACAACTCTGGCACGACTCTTGCACAACCCTGGCACAACTCTCGCACATCTCTGACACAACTCTGGCACAACTCTGGCGCAACTCTGGCACAACTCTGGCACGACTCTTGCACAACCCTGGCACAACTCTCGCACATCTCTGACACAACTCTGGCACAACTCTGGCGCAACTCTGGCACAACTCTGGCACGACTCTTGCACAACCCTGGCACAACTCTCGCACATCTCTGACACAACTCTGGCACAACTCTGGCGCAACTCTGGCACAACTCTGGCACGACTCTTGCACAACCCTGGCACAACTCTCGCACATCTCTGACACAACTCTGGCACAACTCTGGCGCAACTCTGGCACAACTCTGGCACGACTCTTGCACAACCCTGGCACAACTCTCGCACATCTCTGACACAACTCTGGCACAACTCTGGCGCAACTCTGGCACAACTCTGGCACGACTCTTGCACAACCCTGGCACAACTCTCGCACATCTCTGACACAACTCTGGCACAACTCTGGCGCAACTCTGGCACAACTCTGGCACGACTCTTGCACAACCCTGGCACAACTCTCGCACATCTCTGACACAACTCTGGCACAACTCTGGCGCAACTCTGGCACAACTCTGGCACGACTCTTGCACAACCCTGGCACAACTCTCGCACATCTCTGACACAACTCTGGCACAACTCTGGCGCAACTCTGGCACAACTCTGGCACGACTCTTGCACAACCCTGGCACAACTCTCGCACATCTCTGACACAACTCTGGCACAACTCTGGCGCAACTCTGGCACAACTCTGGCACGACTCTTGCACAACCCTGGCACAACTCTCGCACATCTCTGACACAACTCTGGCACAACTCTGGCGCAACTCTGGCACAACTCTGGCACGACTCTTGCACAACCCTGGCACAACTCTCGCACATCTCTGACACAACTCTGGCACAACTCTGGCGCAACTCTGGCACAACTCTGGCACGACTCTTGCACAACCCTGGCACAACTCTCGCACATCTCTGACACAACTCTGGCACAACTCTGGCGCAACTCTGGCACAACTCTGGCACGACTCTTGCACAACCCTGGCACAACTCTCGCACATCTCTGACACAACTCTGGCACAACTCTGGCGCAACTCTGGCACAACTCTGGCACGACTCTTGCACAACCCTGGCACAACTCTCGCACATCTCTGACACAACTCTGGCACAACTCTGGCGCAACTCTGGCACAACTCTGGCACGACTCTTGCACAACCCTGGCACAACTCTCGCACATCTCTGACACAACTCTGGCACAACTCTGGCGCAACTCTGGCACAACTCTGGCACGACTCTTGCACAACCCTGGCACAACTCTCGCACATCTCTGACACAACTCTGGCACAACTCTGGCGCAACTCTGGCACAACTCTGGCACGACTCTTGCACAACCCTGGCACAACTCTCGCACATCTCTGACACAACTCTGGCACAACTCTGGCGCAACTCTGGCACAACTCTGGCACGACTCTTGCACAACCCTGGCACAACTCTCGCACATCTCTGACACAACTCTGGCACAACTCTGGCGCAACTCTGGCACAACTCTGGCACGACTCTTGCACAACCCTGGCACAACTCTCGCACATCTCTGACACAACTCTGGCACAACTCTGGCGCAACTCTGGCACAACTCTGGCACGACTCTTGCACAACCCTGGCACAACTCTCGCACATCTCTGACACAACTCTGGCACAACTCTGGCGCAACTCTGGCACAACTCTGGCACGACTCTTGCACAACCCTGGCACAACTCTCGCACATCTCTGACACAACTCTGGCACAACTCTGGCGCAACTCTGGCACAACTCTGGCACGACTCTTGCACAACCCTGGCACAACTCTCGCACATCTCTGACACAACTCTGGCACAACTCTGGCGCAACTCTGGCACAACTCTGGCACGACTCTTGCACAACCCTGGCACAACTCTCGCACATCTCTGACACAACTCTGGCACAACTCTGGCGCAACTCTGGCACAACTCTGGCACGACTCTTGCACAACCCTGGCACAACTCTCGCACATCTCTGACACAACTCTGGCACAACTCTGGCGCAACTCTGGCACAACTCTGGCACGACTCTTGCACAACCCTGGCACAACTCTCGCACATCTCTGACACAACTCTGGCACAACTCTGGCGCAACTCTGGCACAACTCTGGCACGACTCTTGCACAACCCTGGCACAACTCTCGCACATCTCTGACACAACTCTGGCACAACTCTGGCGCAACTCTGGCACAACTCTGGCACGACTCTTGCACAACCCTGGCACAACTCTCGCACATCTCTGACACAACTCTGGCACAACTCTGGCGCAACTCTGGCACAACTCTGGCACGACTCTTGCACAACCCTGGCACAACTCTCGCACATCTCTGACACAACTCTGGCACAACTCTGGCGCAACTCTGGCACAACTCTGGCACGACTCTTGCACAACCCTGGCACAACTCTCGCACATCTCTGACACAACTCTGGCACAACTCTGGCGCAACTCTGGCACAACTCTGGCACGACTCTTGCACAACCCTGGCACAACTCTCGCACATCTCTGACACAACTCTGGCACAACTCTGGCGCAACTCTGGCACAACTCTGGCACGACTCTTGCACAACCCTGGCACAACTCTCGCACATCTCTGACACAACTCTGGCACAACTCTGGCGCAACTCTGGCACAACTCTGGCACGACTCTTGCACAACCCTGGCACAACTCTCGCACATCTCTGACACAACTCTGGCACAACTCTGGCGCAACTCTGGCACAACTCTGGCACGACTCTTGCACAACCCTGGCACAACTCTCGCACATCTCTGACACAACTCTGGCACAACTCTGGCGCAACTCTGGCACAACTCTGGCACGACTCTTGCACAACCCTGGCACAACTCTCGCACATCTCTGACACAACTCTGGCACAACTCTGGCGCAACTCTGGCACAACTCTGGCACGACTCTTGCACAACCCTGGCACAACTCTCGCACATCTCTGACACAACTCTGGCACAACTCTGGCGCAACTCTGGCACAACTCTGGCACGACTCTTGCACAACCCTGGCACAACTCTCGCACATCTCTGACACAACTCTGGCACAACTCTGGCGCAACTCTGGCACAACTCTGGCACGACTCTTGCACAACCCTGGCACAACTCTCGCACATCTCTGACACAACTCTGGCACAACTCTGGCGCAACTCTGGCACAACTCTGGCACGACTCTTGCACAACCCTGGCACAACTCTCGCACATCTCTGACACAACTCTGGCACAACTCTGGCGCAACTCTGGCACAACTCTGGCACGACTCTTGCACAACCCTGGCACAACTCTCGCACATCTCTGACACAACTCTGGCACAACTCTGGCGCAACTCTGGCACAACTCTGGCACGACTCTTGCACAACCCTGGCACAACTCTCGCACATCTCTGACACAACTCTGGCACAACTCTGGCGCAACTCTGGCACAACTCTGGCACGACTCTTGCACAACCCTGGCACAACTCTCGCACATCTCTGACACAACTCTGGCACAACTCTGGCGCAACTCTGGAACAACTCCGGCACAGCTCTGGCACAACACCGGCACAACTCTGGCACAACTCTGGCACAACTCTGGCACAACTCTGGCACAACTCTGGCAAAACTCTGGCACGACTCTGGCACACCTCTGGCACAACTCTGGCACAACTGTGGCACAACTCTTGCACAACTCTGGCACACATTTGGCATAACTCTGGCACAACTCTGGCACAACTCTGGTACAACTCTTGCACAACCCTGGCAAAACTCTAGCATCAATCTGGCACAATTTAACATAAATCTGGCACAACTCTGGCACAACTATGGCACAACTCTGGCACAGCTCTGGCACAACTCTGGCAAAGCTCTGGCACAACTCTGGCTCAACTCCGGCACAACTCTGGCTGAACTCTGAGACAACTCGGGCATTACTCTGGCATAACTCTGGCACTTTTCTGGCACAACTCGGGCACAACATTTGCACAACTCTGACACAATTCTGGCACAGATTTGACATAACTCTAACACAACTCTTGCACAACTCTGGCACAATTCTGGCACAATCATGGCACAATCCTGGCACAACACTGGCACAACTCTGGTACAACTTTGGCACAACTCTGGCACAACTCTGGCACCACTCTAGAACAACTCTGGCGTAACTCTGGCACAACTCTGGCACAACTCTGGCACAACTATAGTACAACTCTGGCACAACCCTGGCAC
>SZWC01042279.1:0-10429 GCA_023375785.1 Penium margaritaceum
GAGAAAGAGAGAGAGAGAGAGAGAGAGAGAGAGAGAGAGAGAGAGAGAGAGAGAGAGAGAGAGATGACAACTGACAAGAACACAACATAAATACCTGCTACGGCTCACGACAACTGACGCACGCGCAGTGTCAGTTTGTCCTAAAGCTGGCCCAAAACCACTATTTTGGCCATAACCGGCGCACAGGTATCCAAACGCACCACCGTCTGAGCCTAGAGACGCACAGTCTCGAGCCGGGCGCTACAACTGGTCACACGCACAAGTCCGGCATCGATCGGTGGACAGACAATGCAAACCATGCAAATCGCGCTCGAGAGCCAGTCCACGGAGAACACTCTAGCGTCTGTAGAAAATCCGGAGAGAACCCCGGCAAGCACCCGGGATGTAGTGACAGCTGTTTGGCAGCTGCTAGTGCACGAAGCCACCACTCGTCGGTGCCCTTGCGCCATCTGCATCCGCATCATGGATCATGTCGTCGTGCTCTCCAGTAATGTTGCTCCATACCACCAGTACCAGCTATATGGATAATCACCGCGTCGTCCCTCGTGACGGGTGGCAGCCACACAAACCAACACTCCCCCTGGCTGACACAACCGTCACCACAATGATAAGTGAGGGCCTACACTCACTGTCTGTCGTAAACACCAACCACAATACAAGATCTCCTCGTGACAGTGGTGTAACTCACCAAGTGCCCGGGTCTCGACCGTGCAACACATGGTCTCCTCATGACCGTGGAACATGTCTCGGGGGTCTGGGTCTCGACCACACCTGCTCGCATGCTTGGAACATACAGAATGCATGGAGGCAATCGGTCTCCACGTCACACCGGTACAAGTCACCAGTGCGCGGGGCTTGACCAGCATAACCTCAACCAGAGCATCGTCCCAGACACAAACTAACCACGCTATCCTCAGAAGGGTGTCAGGCCAAAGATCAGACACCAACACCCCCCTGGGCTGCAGAGGCTGAAAGCACAAGCAAAGCTGATGGCCGCGCCCAACACAATCCCTCAGGAGAGAGCACGGCTCCCCCACCGACGGATTGTGGGGCGCCGTGCTCTTGAGCTGTGCTCCAGCTGTCGGCCGGGCGGCGGCATCTGCGGCATGTAGGCGGTCAGTCGCGGAACGAAACTGACGGTGGACCTCGATCGCGTGCGTGTCGGCATGAGCCACGGCCTCCTTCAGTCTCACCACCTCATCGCGTAGGTCAGCCGTCAAATCATCAATCGCCTGGTCGCCAACTGTCGGTAGAGCGTCGACACTAGACAACGCATCGGCATCTGTAGCGTCTGCATCTGTAGGAGGTGCTGCTGTGGAGGCACCAGCTGCTCCTGACACACCTGACACTCGGCCGTCGACTGCTGGCAGGACGTCGACATCCGTCGGTGGATCTCCTTCTGTGGCGTCATCGCCATCACCGGGAGCGCGTACGTCCTGTGACTCCTTTGAAGCCCTGGTGCACAGCGGATGGTCCACCTGCTGCTGAACGTCGGCCCGTCGCCAACGTGTATCCTGTAGAGACCACTCAGCTGCCTTGAGACGTGTGTGCACATCCTCTATGCACTCCTCGGCAGCTCGTCGTAATGGAACATCTGGAGTGCAACAACGACTGTTGGCCTCCCGGAGCTCGGCCATGATACCCTGCACGTGCGCCTCTACTCGAGCCACGAAGGCCTCCTTCTCGTCGACAGCGAAGCGTAGGCGCTCGGGTACGGGAACTGTAGCTCGGATGAGTGTAGTTGTGTCGTCGGCTGGAACCACCATGATGTCGGCGATGCCAGTCAGGGCAGACATGAGCCGGAGGTCCGCAGCTCGCTGTGCATACTCCACGGTAGGTGCATCGGCAACGGTGACTACTGCAGGCTCATCAGATGCCGGGGAAACATTTGCCTCTCGGCAGTCAGCATTGTCGACCACAGTAATGACTCCTCCTGCACGAGCCGCCACTGATGAGGCATCCGCTGATGTCGCCTCCTCCAATTGTTGGCGCAAGTCCGACCGCCTCCACACTGCACTGTGAAACGTCCACTTAGCAGCCTCGAGTCGCGTGTACACATCCTTGACTTCTACTATCGCTAACCAACAAACCGTGACGTCTGCTGTGCTCCAACGTGTGCTCACTGCACGCAGCTCAACCGTGAGGTCCTGTAGGTGCCTGTCCACACGTGCTACTGCATCCTCCTGGTCGCGAAGCGTAGAGTGTAAATGCAAGAGCGAAGGGGCCCGCTCGGCTACTAGTGCATCAGCTACTACTCGAGCTGCGTCCTCCACGACGGCTACGCCTCCACAGACAGCTACCGCAATGACACCCGCCATAGCAGAAGTACTGGCAATCTCAACATCTCCTGTCTCTCTGGGTACCCCCTCCGCATGTGTACCTGTAACGGCTGATGCTGTGGCTGAGGGAGCGTCTACCCCTGTAGAGGCCGTACCGACTGCTACAGGAGTGACGACTATCGTGGTGTCTACACCAACAAGGGCGTCCACTGTTGGCGTTCCGTCAGTAGTAGTGACTGCAACTGCTGCTACTGTCACGACGTCGATGGCTACCGACACTCCCACTGCCTGGATGTCTGCTCCACATGCGTCGGCTGTCACGGCCACTACTACTACTTCCCCATCCACTACTACTGCCATACATGCCTCTGTGGTCGTGGTCTCTGCTACGTCAATTGTAGTCTCCATCTCCATCTACGTCTCTACGTCTCTACGTCTGCCTCCAACTCGGCGTCATACCACTCATCCGTCTCCGACTCCACATCGGACCACTCCTCGGATGTCTTGTCTTCACTGAGAGCGCCCTGTCGTGAAGCACCGTCTGTCGCATCCCTCCTGCAGTCTCCGGTGGTCGTCGGTGGACAGTCCATCCCCCCCTCGACCGACGCACCAGTAGAAGCTGCGAAGGGATACCACACCAACCCTATGACTGGGGACGAGAGAGTCATCTGCGTGGTGATGTCAACCACTGCTGCAATTGCTACTGCTTTCTCGGCACGTATCGTCAAACATGTCGTCCGCTGCCTCGTATGCCGAGTGCGAGCGTGACAACGACAAGCTGAAGGGACTACCACAGAAGCTGACGGGTCATATGTCAGGATGACTCCAACTGCCTCCAACAGAGAGCGGAGGGTATCAGATGTGGAGCTAAGGTCAGGAGGCGCGGCATCGTCATGTGGTGACACTGACGGTGGTGAGGATGGGGAGGAGGAAGATGTAGCTGTCTGTAGCGGCATGGTGGCAACGACCCGCTCAGAGACCACATCGGTCTATGAGCTTTTGCACCATGCGCTCTAGACCTGGAGCTCGGCATACAACACGTCCATAGCTCCACTGAGGGGTGCCACAGTGTCGGCCGACAACATCTCGGAGTCGGATGGTGAAGTAAAATGGCGGGATCCTATCCAGGGCGATCGCCACCCGGCAGGGCGCTGGCGACACTGGCGCCAACCAATGTGTTGATCGCCAAAGTAGTATCAGACAAAGTCATTAGATGCCTAAGGTGTGTGCTACAGCTACAACTGCCAATGTGGAAGCGAATTCTGCCACACATGCAGTGCCGGTGCCAACCACGGCGCTGGCTGCGCTCCCTGCCACGCCAGTCTGCTCATCTACGGAGCTTGGCGTGGGTGAGTGCACACGACACTTGCTCCTGCTAGCACAAGGCCACAGGGAGAGGTATGCGATTGAAGCACAGTCTCTCAGACGTGCTACGACGCCGTCACGACGACGGCCACCACCACGCTAGTGGTGTGCTACTGTGAATCTGCTACGCGATTGCTATGTTGCTATCATACGCCTAGCATAATATGCGACCTCAAGTTGCCTTCGGTACAATTGCTTCTGTGGCTGCTGCCTACGGCCGCCGTCAACACCGACAGCGGTGGTCTCCGCCACACTTCCAGCGGCTGGTAACGGTACTGGTAGTGCCACTGCGGCTACGGTTGCTACTACTACACTCGTCGCTGTCACCAACTGACAGCTGTGACCTCCAGCCCCCCTTTTCCTTTTTCTTTTCTCTTCCCTTTTTTTTTCTTTTGGTGCCACCTCCTCCGGTGCCCCTTTTGGGGTGATTCTTGGACGCCCCACTCGAGGACCCCCCTTCTGTCCTCTCCCCCTTTTTTTTTTCTGTGTGTAGGCTCAAGCCTCGCCTCGAGCGAGCTTGCTCGGCGAGCTCGCCGATCGGCGAGCTCGCCGAGCGGGGTCCATCAAGGAGCTCGCCTGTGGACGAGCTCCTTGACGGACCCCCTTCCCCTTTTCTAGAGGAGCCCGTCGCAGCAGGAAGCTGCGGTGCAGCTTCTTGGTGCTGCAACAAAGATGGAGGTAGGTGCAGCTGTTCCTGTGGGTGTTGCGCCTGCCGCGCCTGCGCGTGCACGTGCTATAGCAGTTACGCAGCTGCTTGCGTGCCTGTTGTAGCAGCTGCGCGCTGCTATGCTGAGTTGCAGCGCTGTAGTACTACTGCGCATTGTGGCTGTACTTGCTGCTGTTGCTCTACTGCTGTTCTCTGCTACTGCTGCTACTCGTTGCCTCCTGCTGCTACTATTGCTCGCTATCGTTGCTACTGCTGCTCATTTCTCGCTTCTCGCTACTGGTGTTGCTGCTTGCTGCCGCCTGCTACTGCTGCTCGTAGCCGCTTGCTGCTGCTGCCGCTCGCTGCTGCTACTATTTGCTGCTACCGCCTATTGCAACTGTTGCCTACTGCTGCTACTACTACTAGTTGCTGTTGCTAGTTGCTGCTAGCAGCTGTTGGCTGTTCCTAGCAACAGCTGCTGCTACCGCAACTGCAGCCGCTGCTGCAAGCTGCTACGGCTGCTGCGCGCTGCCACTGCTGTCTGCCGCCTCCGCAAGCTGCTTTTGCGAGCTGCTTCTCCTTCCTTTTTATTTTTTTTGGTGTGTACAGGCCGGCAGCCAGACACAGCTGCCGCTGCCACCCGGTGCTGCTACTGTAGTGGCTGTTGCCCGCAGCTGCTCCTGTTGTAGGTGCTCTCCGCTGATGTTGTTGCTACGACCGTAGTTGCTTGCATCTGCCGCCGCTATCTCCGCTACCTCCACCGCTTCGCTGCATCGTAGTCGTGGTGGGTCCCTCCACGATCTGCTGCTGCTGCTATGGGTGGCTGCCGCTGATGCCACTCACTGCTGCTACTGTTGCTACTGTTGCTGCGTCTCTGCTGCACAACAAAATGAGCTGTGGCTCATTTTCTCTGATACCAAAATGAGATTGCCAGGAAGCTTTGTAGCACGCTTGCCAATGACTAGGCGTCAGCGCTCAGTCAGCTCGCGGCGTCAACATAGGTCGGACGCGAAACGGCAAGGGTTTGGCTAGGTGACACAAACAGTGTCAAATGTGCTTCCATAAATGAAACACATGCAGAGAGAGATGACAACTGACAAGAACAAAACATAAATACCTGCTGTGGCTCACGGCAAGTGACGCACGCGCAGTGTCAGTTTGTCCTAAAATTGGCCCAAAACCACTGTTTTGGCCATAAACATGCGCACAGGTATCCAAACGCACCACAGTCTGAGCCTAGAGATGCAAAATCTCAAGCCGGACGCTACAACTGGTCACACGCACAAGTCCGGCATTGATCGGTGGACAGACAATGCAAAACATGCAAATCGGACTCGAGAGCCAGTCCACCGAGAAAACTCTAGCGTCTGCAGAAAATCCGGAAAGGACCCCGGCAAGCACCCGGGATGTCGTGGCAGCTGTCTGGCAGCTGCTAGTGCACAGAGCCACAACTCGTAGGTGCCCTGGCGCCAGCCACGTCCGCATTATGGATCATGTCGTCGTGCTCTCCAGTAACGTTGCTCCATACCACTAGTACTGGGTATGCGGATAATCACCGCGTCGTCGTTCATGACGGGTGGAAGCCACACAAACCAACAATGTGTCTGTGCAGTTATTACATCGGCTTGGTATTCTGCATCAGTAGCTAAAGAAAATCATGCATTTGGACACGTGTGCACATAGTTACGGCCAAAAAAATGGTTTTGGGCTGGGTTTGGGGGAAAACTAATCATTGTCATGTGTGTAACCTGCCATGCGCCACGTTAGGTTCTTATGCTATGTCCCTGTCACTTGTCATCTCTCTGTGCATGCTAATACTATTGAAGCTTATGAGACTCTACACGTCTCCCCAGCCTAACCCTTGCTGTTTCGCACTTGCCGCGTACGCTCGTGCTTCCGCTGACTGGACAGTGCTGCCATGTCAGCGCCAACAATGCTAGGAAATTTTCAAGTTCTTCTCTTGGAATCAGGGTAGCGAGACTCTTATCCCTGAGCTGCGCATCAGAGACGCAATATCGGGAGCTAAGGTGAGAGTCAGAGCCATGGCCAAGTTCTTGGGACCAACCGCAATAGACAGCGGCAACAGGGACGCTGACGTCAACAACACTAGCATCACCACGCGACCGCCTTGAGTGGACTGTGAAACCCACGGTAGCAACGTGAGTCGTTGTGCATACCACAACAATAGTTGCACCCATGTGGTGTAGCAGAAGCACACTCGCAGCGACGCCTGCAGTTGAGTAGCAGGAGCACTAGTGGGCTGCATGATTAGTGGCCGAGAACAACAAGTAGCAATAGTGCTGAGCTGCAACAAGCGAGTAGCGGCAACAACATTAGGCGGCAACAGCAGCCCACGTCTAGGGATGGAAACGCTAGTACCAATAAAGCAGTAATGCGCATTATTGTACCGCGGTATGATGCATACCACGGTAAGGTATTTTTTTCACGGTACTGGTATGGTATCGGTACTAACCCGCTATGATACCACAATAGTAACGTAGTACGGTACTACGGTACCATACCGCATTACTTCAAAAGCTTAAAGACCAAAATCAGCAGAAAAGGAAAGAAACAGGTTACCGAATCTTGGGGACACGATGAATTGAGGGTGGGGATGACATGAAAAGTTGATTTGGGCGTGAACTACACGACAGGGTCGAAATCCAAGGAATTTACAAAGTACCGTGGTAGTGGTGGTATAACAAAACTACCACACACTAATGCTCCCCAAAAAAAATCAAAATTTCGCTACCGTGGTACTTTCAGCAAAAGTACTGATACCACAGTACGGAACTCCATCCCGTCCAAAAACCATGGTTGTTTGTTCCGCAGGTATATGACATTGCAGTTTGCCATCCCTGCCCACGGTTGTAGGAGCACACTGTAGCAACGAGCAATGGCAGTGGTAGTAGGTTGTCGTAGAAGCACGCGGGAGCTGTAGTAAGCTGCAGGAGCTAGCAGCAGAAACAGCGTGCAGCAGCAGCGAATAGCTGCAACATCATGATAGTAGTACTAAAAGCAGAGGCAACTGTGGAGGAGCCTAAACAGGAGCAGCAAAACTAGCATAGGAGCAAGAGCAGCAACTACATAGCCACAAACTGTTCAGCTACGTGGCTGCGTAGTGCTACAAAAGGAGCTGCGTGGCTATGCAGTGCTGCAACGGTAGCTGCAAAGTGCAAGAGTAGTTGTGCATTGCAACTACTCACTTGTGTAACTACGCTGTTACAGAGTAGTCGCAGTTGTAGCAGGTGCAGTAGCCAGCGCAGCTGCCGCGAGAGGGGATGACATAGTCACCTCCTCCCCTCATCTGGTGTCGTACCCGCAAGAGAATGACAAGGGAGGAAGTCAGCCGCTGATTTCAGTAATCATCTGTTGACGTCAGCAGAGAGATTGCTAATTTCAACAGTTTCCTTGGTCCAATTGCGGGCCACAACATTACAGTTTGGTGGAGTTCCAAGTGCTTGAGAAATGCTTTTAGTTTTGTATTCCGATGACTTTGGTGGCTGGACCCACATTGAGCGGGACTCATGGTGTCAGTCCGTGCCAAAAGCAAGGGGCCGGCGGACCCCTCATCTTCCTTCTCTTCAGGCGTCATGAGCCCACGGTCGCAGGCAATTACGACCGATGACCTTCGTCAGGTGGATGATGGGATACATTGTCAATAGTAGCATGAGACTAGCGCCCTGTAGGAGATTATGGACTTATTGTGGGGGCCTCCGGGGGTCTTGCAGCAGACGCTAGGAGGAGCCGCCAGATCTGCACCATCTTTTTAGAACTCTATTTACTACCCAACTTCCAGGCCTCAACACCCCCTGTCGCAGGTTGACACCTGGGATGAGGACCGAATGGAGGACGCTTAGCCTAAGGATAAGATCACGTGCTTCAGGAGCACATCCGTGTGCTGCATGTGGGATGAGAGCCAGCCACCCAGGTAGCACCTCCCCATCAGGACCAAACACAACAATCATCAGGGTTTACCTTTCGAGGTTTCCCTCTAAGTGGTCTCCCTGTCCGGCGTCCACCTTCTTCGAAGCTTGAGGGCATCCTCTCCACGAAGTGGCGACTGAGGAATTTGAGAAGCCTCCACCGCGCTATGATAGCGACATAGGCTTCGATTTCCGGGAGGTATGATATCCGGTGTGGGCGCGATTGGAGAGTGTCTCGCCCTACTACCACAACCAGTATTAGACCGCCAATGCGCAAAGGTCTAGTCTATAGCTAGAGGGATGCACAGTCTTCTCTACGCCATGCTGCAGGAGACTCTAGTCGATTTGTGTCCCTTCCTTGGTATTGCACGGAAAGGGACCTAAATGAACTCGAGTTGGGAGTGGGAGTGGGAGTGGGAGTGGGCTCCCGAATTGCTTGTTGCAGAGACCCGCGTGATGAGTGTGGCCCGGCTGTGCAAGTTCCATTCCCCCTGTGAGGGTCTGACAGAGCTTGCAGCTAACTACTAGTGACGTGCCATGCACATCTTTATGCGCCTCGGGACTAGTGGTGGGACGTAGTTGTGGGCCCTTCACACTATCATGATTGGACCACGTGAAGCACTTCTCAAGATTCAAGTGTGTTTCCCTTTTCGAGTTGTTCGAGTCACTTCAACTGCTTCCCTGTGCTCATCTCTACCTCCTTCAGGCAGCATCGGCCTACGAGGCATCCATCATGCATGAGGAGATCCCACCTGTTGTAGGAGTGTTGTGACACATCCGATGCCTCTGTCCCATTTTTGTAGCCCGGCCTCCAAAGATGGAGGGAGACAAACAAGGAGCCAATGAGGTCGGAGTGGACAAGCTCCAGTTGGCGCGAGGTGGATGAGGAGGAAAAAAGATACAATGATTGGAGCATCTTGCCTTAGGCGCAACAGATGCAGTCAGTTTTGAAGGACCATGGAAAAATGGCAGGATCAAGACCAAGCACCGCTGCGTATTGAGCATGCTCATAATGACAAAGTTTGATCATTATAGAGGCAACGTTGCGAGAGATTCATGTGCAGTGGAGAAACTACGCCCATGACGAAGACATCAGCCGGTAGGAGGACAGAGATGAAGTGGAGGAAAGACCAGTGACATAGCACACATTGTCATGAAGCACCGGCATCCAACATCACACAATAGAAAATCGAAAAGTTTTTGTGCCAAGTCCACAGGAGTGCAAAATATTCATGCTTATTGGTTTGAGAGTAGGAGAGTCAGAAGGATGAGATTGAGGAGATTACATACAACATATCCTATTGATCTTGATGGTTGAATTTTTTCAAGGGGCCGATTCAAAGTTTTGCACCGGTTATCCAAAGTTGAGAACTTTATGTAAACATCAACCACTCATGTGAGAACAACACCCAGAAACCCACTTTTTGTCACGGGTGTCCCTGCTTCCCCACTAATAATAATCGGTGTGCACTATTCCCAAAGTGGAAAAAGAAGCACCCGGAACCCACGTTTAACGACATGACTCCGATACCCACTTTGAATTCGGGCGGGAGCCATTAGGGGAAATCACATAATATGTAACACGGGCCCCAGAAAGAAATTTCACTCAAAAAGTGTACCACCATCCCGCTACGTGGCATGCCACGCAGGCAGGTTGCAGTGGAGCACTGGAGCACCACTAAAAGCCATCAATATTTGATTCTTCATACCAATGGACACAACTATTTGCTTACTGGACCAATAGACGCCAATTATTTTCTGGCGTTGGATACCCTGATCCACGTTTACCTAACCAATGACAGACCACCAAATATGTTGGTCGTCTTCTGTCACGCGAGGGTCGTCTACAATGTCAAGCCCATTTCACCACCCATATGACAAACAATTGCGCATGTTTTGCACTCTGAAGTTTGGCCGCATAGATGCACCTGTTGAACTATCGAAACAGTACATGTTTCGGTTTGCAGTCTCACTGGGCATAGTATCAATTACATATATTCATCTTGCGCTTACATTCATCGCTCTATTTACTAACTGGACTGTATCATTGGATACACTTATCCAAGGTTACTTAACCAATGACAGATGCCAATTATTTGATGATGTATGTATGCATGCACGCACATACACACACACAGACACACACACACACACACACACACACACACACACACACACACACACACACACACACACACACACACACACACACA
>SZWC01042280.1:0-10428 GCA_023375785.1 Penium margaritaceum
CAATCACTATCTAAACATGAACACGTGCATGGCACTTCGACCTAAGCTGCAGCTTGTCAGTCAGCACGGCTAGCGGCCTCCCCCCTTTAGGCTGAAGCGTCCGTGCGACAACCATGTTGGGCGTCTCCAACCTCCTATGGTTGTAGTCCATGAATGCCACCATGTGGTAATATTGTTTACTTTTTCCGTGTTTAGGTGGTACCCCCTGACACGCGTCGCTATGTGCAAGCTTCCAGCTTGCTCCAATACTCGCTGACCACCCCTGTGGGAAACCGAGATTCGGGCTCCCAAGAGTAATGTTCAGGTCCACACCCGGCCCAATGAACAAGGTATTCCCTAACAACCCGCGACCAGAGAGTACGCTCTCGGTGCTAGAGTAGGTGAAGAACCTTGTATTGGCCATTGGTAGCAAGGACTGCCGGTGGGTATTGAACGGTTCTCACAGCCGTGTATGGAGCCAACAATCTCACATACACGTCATGTATCTCCATACTCGGTGAAAGCAGTAGTCGGTATGCCTCTGTCCCAATGCGTGCAATGATGGGAAATGACGCAATCCACTTCGGTAGAAGTTTTCGCGCCCCTGGCGACTTCCGCCAAAGATTCTTAGTGCTTAGTAACATATTGTCACCGATGTCCAACAAGACCTCACGGTGACTTTTGTCGGCATATGCCTTTTGTCCTTGCCGAGCAGCTTGAAGGTGACCCTTTGCCTCCTGTAACAAGGAGTCAATGCGCTCAGCAAAGGCTTGAGCAGAAGGAACCTTTCCTCCTAAACTCCCACTCTTCACCAGTGAAGAGGGCACCACTTGATGCCAACCACTGTTTATCACAAATGGTGTGAACTGTGTAGACTCGTTCACCGAGTCATTCACCGCAAACTCTGTCGGTGCTAGGAACTCTTTCAGTCATTCATGGCACGGTCCACATACATGCCAAGTATTTGTTCTAGAGTACGCTTTGTTTGTCCGTCAGTTTGAGGGTGAAACTTTTGCGATTCATGCGACTCGCTGCCAAAGTACTAGTGCCATTGCGAATTATCGAAGATAATGCACAACGGTAAGCTGTGGTAATTTACGACACCCTCAAAGAAGAGACGAGTACTATCCTCTGTGTTCTCGTTAGTGGTTGTAGGAATTAAGTGTGTCATCTTTGTCAGAAGATCCACAGCCACTAGTATTGTACCGTGGTCACGGGTCGTATCTAGAAGACAAGTAATGATGTCCATGCTGACGCACTCCCGTGGAGTTTCAGGAATGGGAAGCTGTTAGATGAGTCGAGCAGGCTTCTTGTTACTGGCCTTGTTCTGAAGACATGGGTCGCATGCCATGCAATACTTACGGACATCGACACTCCATCTTGGCCACCAATAGTGGTCCGAGAGTGCCTGTCCGGTCTTTCGAGGTCCCACATGACCTGCGACCAGAGGGTCGTAGAACTGGGAGATAATCTTTGCTTGAAGGTCTCACAAGTTTGGCACAACAACTTGTTTCCTATGCTAAAAGATTCCTGCGACCTCCACCAAACCATACTTGTCCACATTTTGAGAGTCTTGAAACCAAGAATCCACACAATATCCCATCCGAATCCTATATACAAAACCGTTACAATGGATAATCTCTCATGGTGGTAGCGTAGAGGTTTAGGGGAATTTGGTATTTGTACTGTCGCTGATGCAATGGTCATAAAACACCCACCAACTTGGGTGGTTGCTTTAACTTACACAGGCTGTCGGCTTAGTGGATTGGCCACATTGATGCATCTTGGCTAATATTCCCATGTGAACGAGAATCGGCTCAGAAATTCGCTACAGCGCGCCTGTTGTCTTGACAGGTTCGGTTGCATTTGGAAAAACACCAATGGGTTATGGTCGGTCACGACCGTAGCACCTCCTTCAGCACCCTCAAAGTAGCAACACCACATTTTGAAAGCGTGTACTACTGCAAGGAGCTCTTGATCCCCAGTCGTGTACCGCGTTTCTCCTGGGATGAGCTTTCGACTCTCATACGCAACTGGGTGACCGTTCTGCATGAGGACGGCTCTGAGGCTTACTAAGGATGCATCACATTGAACCTCCCATGGTTGCGATGGATCCAAAAGATCTAGGATGAGCATTATGGATGGAAGCTCTTTGACTTTGAGAAAACCATTCCCAGAATCAGATGTCCATTCCCAGTGCACGTATTTTCACGTGAGCCTGGTTAGCGGTACTACCAAGGTCGAATACCCTTGCATATACCGTCAAAATTAGTGTGCAAGGTCGAGAAAAGACTAAATGTGCCCAATGTTTTCCGGGCAGGGCTATTCTACAACGGCTTTGACCTTTTGTGGGTCGACTCGGATGCCATCCTTTCCGACGATGTGTCCAAGGTATTCAAGCTCATCTTGTGCAAACTTGGACTTGCTCACTTTTGCATAGAACTTCTCTTCACGAAGGATTGCCAAGATTTTGTGTAGATGTTTCATGTGTTCTTCCATTGATTTGGAGAAAACCAGGATGTCGTCTAGGTAAACCAGGACAAACTGACTGAGTTGCTTGGCAAACGTATGGTTCATTTCTCCTTGGAAGGTTGTCATGGCGTTTGTAAGCCCAAAGCATAACACTTGAAACTAATAGTGTCCCATGTGCGTTCAAAACGAGGTTTCGGGCACATCATCTTTTGTGATGCGGATTTGATAGTACCCTTGAGTCAAATCCAAGGATGAAGATACCTTTTCCTTTTGGAGTTGGTCAAAAGGTCCTCAATCCATGATAAAGTGAAAATGTTTTTCACTGCCAGCTTGATCAGCGCCCGGTAATCAACGCACATGCATAAACCACCGTCCTTTTTGTTCACAAAAAGGATCGGCGCACGACGAGCTACTTGGCTTGATCCGTCCTTTTGCAAGGTACTCTTTGATTTTGTGTTTGGCCTCTCGCCTTTCTATTGGACTAAGGCAATACATGGGTCTAAACAGAGGGGTTGCCTCTGGTTACGGCGGAATCGTGTGGCCCATGTGTCTTTTCGGTGGAAACCCAGCCGGTGGGTCTTGGAATACATCCGCCAAGATGGATTTGATCTCTTCTAGCGTGTCTTCCTTCACGTCGTCCTCCACTTTCTAAAGCTGAGCTGAGAAGTATTGACAACCTTGTCAAATACGTCCCTTGAGCTGCATTACAAATAAGCTGGCATGGACTGAGTCGGGTCGGCGTTAATTTTGTACTCAGAATCAACGTAAAGTGACCCTCTCCTTTTCAGAGGATCAAACAGTTTGATTCAAAGCACATTAGAGCCTTGTTTTCACGGAGCCGGAGATTGCCTAGCACCGCATCAAACGGGTCAAGAAGGTTTAGTACCTTCAACGTGATCTTTTGTGTGTACCCTTGAACACACATTTTTGCTTTACAAGTGCCGATCACGGGTACTGTGCTGTTGTCACCGATGACATTGGCGCCATTCAATGGCTTGTATTTCAAGCCAATCTTTCAGGTAAATCCAAGGCTAACAAAACAGCCATGTCCTCCAATGTCAGCAAGTACGTTCACGGGAGTACCAACTAGGTGTTCTTTGGATTGCATCGTCATGTTGCCTCCACTCTTCCGTGTGAACAGGCTCGACGCTAACAAGTCGAGTTTGTGATAAACACGGAATCTAGACAGCGGGCGTTACAGCTCCCATGATTCACTTACTTTAGTCCACATCTTGTGGGAATCTGTGAATTTGGCTAGCACCTTCTAGGTTGAAATCGTTGACTAAAAGGTATCGCGAATGTGATTGAACTTATTGCTTTACGAGCGTTTGCTTCAATCACTCTATTAGACAATTCCTGTAATGTGGTTGTTGTTGCCACCACTAAGCAAGTTTGGTCATGCAGTTTGTCTGGTGATGCAAGATTTAGTGGGCAATGTAGACGAGCAAGTGCATAATGAGGTTCAATGAGAGGGGAGAAAACAACAGAGAAATTTGAACTCGTAACAAACTCAAATTGATTAACATCCTCGTCAGAAAACATGAACCCACACTCGTGATCCAGTTTCACCCCTAAGTGGTCCCCACTACCGTCACTCCGTGGTGGAGAAAACCTGTCCCACGGCCTTGTCCGTTACCATGGCCGGGCCCATTGCCGTGACTGCAACCCTCTCCATGGCCTTGCCCACGGCCTCCTGCTGCATCCTCCCCACGAGGTGCTGTTGTTGTGGCTAACGCCACGGTCTCTTGTCCACCACCACCATCCTTAGGACACTGAGCCCAAAAGTATCCAGGCTGCATGCAGCTGTGGCAGAGTCCCTCGCGGAAGGCCGTGTTACGACGCTCGTGTGCCACATGCAGCTCGTCATTGTCGCAGCCACGCTTGTGGTTGGGGGGCTTGTTCCCACAAGTCTTCTTGGCTGAGGGGTTTGCCGGCTGGTTGCCCTTGACCCCGTCCCACTGCCCTGGTGTCCCTCCAGCCCCTACAATATCCATGCGTGCATTGGAGCCTTCCTGTGCAAGCACGTTCGGCCATGCATCTGAGTAGTGCTTCAAGTTTGCCGAATACACTTTGCTCATGTAGTCTCACAACGCCCTCCAGCTTGTCCAAGCTTGGCCCATTGCAGCCATGGTGGTCTTGTCCTTCAACGTATTGCTGGCAAGACCATCGCACAAGTACTCCATTAGCAAGCACTCTGGATAATTCACTTTCGGTAAAGCTTTCGGATTCCTCAACCAGCACAGTAAACTTGCTCAAGTAGGCCTCAAGCGCGTTACCTAGGTGCCTGAAATCCTTGATCTTGTGGAAGGCACGTCGCGTCTCCTCACGTTGGGTGCACTTCTTATGCATGATTGCGCAGAAGGCTTCTCACAGCATGGGCTGCCACTCACAGTGAGGCCTCTGCGCAATCCACTCCTTGACCATGTACTTGAAGAGTTTTTCTTCAAGTCGCGTTGTGGTAAGGTTGCCCCATTGACTGAGTAGTGCCTTGTGGACGCGTAGGATGTACTCCATGCGATTCAGCCAATCAGTCAGCTTCACTTTGAAGCTGACCTATTTGCTGAACAATCAAAAGATGTCCACACTGTGGAAGAAGGACGTGTTCATGACCGGCCCCAAAGTGGTTGAGGTAGGCAAGTCGTAGCTGCAACCGGTAGTGGCATCTGTAGCTGTGGCGTGCTGCGCTTGCTGTTGCATCCGCACCCGGGTCACGCTTTGCAACGCCTTGTTGAGGTCATTGCATCGGCGGCTTGCCTCATGGACAGCCAGGCACAATAGTTGGCGATCATGGTCAAGGTCCGTGATGCTTTGCCCAACGTGGGCCAGCAGGTTGGCAAAAGTGAACTTGAGCTCTGGTGTCGTCTGAGCATCGACGATAGCCTCCAGGGCATCGCATTGTACGTGCACCTTTACCCACTACAGGAGGGCACAGTTCACGTACACGCCTTGAAGGAGTCCCAACTTTTGAAGGAGGCTGTTGTCAGCGACGACGCTTGAGTGGGCGCTGCCCTGTCCCATTGAGGCCACATCGTAGGAAGGGGGATCCCGACCCACTCCTCCGATTGGTGCCGTACCTCCACCGTCGCTTGTCATCTTGAGTCAGCCCGTCGCCTTAGGAGGAAACTCCGCAAGCCTATTGCGATCATCGCCATCGTCGAGCGGTGAACTTGAGTAGATTGCTTGAGAAGGGTAAGGCGGTCGGCGCATCACCTCAAGCTGCCAACGGTAGGCTTGCGGAGTTTCCTCCTAAGGCCTCGTTGCTTTCGCCATCGTCGGCGTCCTGCTCTTTGTCGGGGTCTCCCTTCGGTTGATCCTCCTCCATCACGTTGTCCGTCGCATGGGGGCCCCCCACGTGCACGTTGACGTGCTCGTCAAGCACTTTCCCGGCCTCCGCACGGTTCCCAATGTCACCGAGGTTGGCGTCGTTTGCCTTAGGTGGTACGGATTCCTTTGGGTTGGCAACCATGCTCACGGCGATGGCTCCCAATACTTGGAGTCCACCAAGGGCGTGTGGTGAGACCGTCACCACCTTACCCTCGTTGGTCTTGGACGGTCCGGCACTTGCCATCTCGTCTCTTGTGCAACTAGCACGTGCCGATCGTTGTAAGGATCACCCAAATTTGAGGAGGAATCGCCTCCTAAAATATTGCTCTCACAATCAGTGAGGCAATTATAATTTAAATTCATATTCTCCTAGGCCGACACATTGGCACAAGGGCGTGGATTTTGAAACTAGTCTTCCTAAGCCGTGACTCACGGCGATTGGCAAGGACTAGTACCTAGGAAAACACCATATAAGAGTACAAGGGAATGAAAAAAACAAATGTGGGTGCTGCTCACAAACAAGGACAAAGAATGGAAAAGGAGATGCAGCAAATCCTAGCAACTCCTTCAATCCCTTTTCTAATTCCTTGTCTTCCCTTCGTCTTCTTTTCTTCCTTGGTCTTCTCTTCACGCTCCTTGATGCCTCTTGCATTCTTAGGCAGCGCCTTCCTTGAGCCGGCGGTGTTGGCGAGCCTTCAAAAATCTTCAAGGTGTCACACTCCTTTGAAGGATATCCTCAGGCCGTGAGAGTCCCTGAGCTTGGGAAGGGGTGCTGGCCCAAATTTTGGATGAAGGACTTTTGAAGGAGCCTTTAAAATGGGGAGGTTTTTGTGATTTTTAAGGATGGGAACTTCCCATCCCACCCCACAGAAATCCTCCTAGTCCCCTGGAAGTGAAGAGAGGCTGGAAGGAGGTGAATCCACCAAATAGAGATTTTTCCCTCCTCTCCAACGCACTTTACGGTGCTTCAATCTGTGAAGCATGGACGTCGTAGTCCCTTCTGGCATTTCCATTGGTGCTCGCAGCTACCGGTGGCGTTTTACATATGGCGTAGCCGCCGTTTCGGTCAAACCCTTAGTCGCGGGAGTCGTCTGGCTCTGAGAACCACTATAACATGTCTTGTCTCCAGCTCCTGCTCTGAATCTGTCATCGGAGTTGACAAAATGGCGTTCTCAGTCCGCGTCAGGGGTTTACCCACTTTGCAGGACTGAGGGGCAATTGTCATCGATGACCCAGAGCAGGGAGACTCAAATACATCGAGTCTCTGGAGGCCCATTTCCATTCTTAAACTTACCCCTGGTTTTGGGACCCAAATCGGGGGTTTTTACCTTGAACTCGTGCATTCGCATGAGTTTTCCGGTTTCGAAACCCATAGTTTGTCCTAAGCAAAATCGAGTTTTTTTTTCATGCATCGGTGCTAAATCATCACGTGCAAGGCACGATCGACGATTTTGCACCGACTTTTCTCGTGCGCACCCTTCGTTCCTTGCTCTCACCTTGCCCCCCCCTATCCCTCATCCTCCCTTGCTTGCTTGCAAGGAGGACAAGGGGGGGGCGAGGGCACAAGGCCACGAGGCCTCACCCTCGAGGCCCTTGTGGCCCCTCAGCCGTCGATAGGGCTGAGGCCGTCATCGGCGGCTGGCGGCTGGCCGGCTGGTGGCCGGCCAGTCACTTGGCCGGCCGCCAGCCTTCCAGCCGGCCGGCAGTGAGCTGGCCGGTGGCCAGCAAGATGCTGGCTGCTGGCCAACCCTTGCTGATGCAGGGGGTGGTGCACAACCACCCCTCTCTTCATTGAGGAGGGAGGGCCAGACTGGCCCTGCCGCTACACAGATGGCGAATAAAAAATTCATATGATGTACTTGAAACAGACTCGACGCTAGTGTGAGAGTATGATGCAGCTGTCATAATGCGGACAATGGGACGAGAAAGTTTGAGTTCAAAGTACTAGAGGCGACGTGTTTTTCTTCCTCGAGGAAATGACAAGTCAACGAGAAGCAAGACATGTTTCTTGTATAAACCTGTATTTGACCGACAAAACAAGCAGCACAGAGTTCAGTCCGAGCTTTGAGATGTTTTGAGACATCCTCAAATATTTTTCCACTCAGCCTTTTTCCTTTAATGGAAACATTGATAATTCCATTATTTCCCAAAGTTACCACGGAGTTTCAGAACCATAGCCTCACATGAAAAGTGTACAATGTGTACTAGAATGTTCTTACTTTCAAGGAACATCAATTTGAGTAAGTTTTTTCTTTCAATTTTATCCTTCAAAGATGCTTAAAGCACGGACATTTTCCAGAGTCAAACCTGAGTTTTTGGCCTAGTTGGTCATGGAAACTTCCATAAAAGGCGTTTGAAGGCTCCAAGTATCATTACAGAGCACACCAGGGTCATGATTTTCTTTTACCACACAAAAGTACAAACAGGGAAAGCCAGCAGTATTCCACATCATGAAAAAGTTCAAAGACAGGAGTCCTGCATTGGAAGTGCTGAAATCCTGAAAGAAACCTCAAACTTTGAGATGTTTTATGAAAGACCACAACATCATGATCATTAAGAAAACATGTGAAAATGGCGTGTGCATCAAAGGGTGAACAATTATGCACTGGTTGTACACGTATCTTTGTTACCGAAACAAACAAACAATGTACTGATTGCTCCATTGATGTGTTGCTTGTACATTCGGATGGTGTGTTGATTGTATCATGGCTGCCAGTATGTTGAACCACCACCATGGGTTTCCATTGAAGAACTGACATGCGTGTCAATAGCATGAGTAAAATGGGTGCTGGTTGCACCATGAAAGGCAAGCGTGGATTGATCTAAAAATTATTTGATGGCTTAAATACTCATGCGGGTACCAATAGAGATATGCATCCAAGTGCTGATTGATTTGTGCTTGTGACTGAAACTTGCACTCACATGCTAGTACATATTGCTCCTATCATCGGTGTCCATTGCATCTATGACATTTCTGTCAGTTTCTGAAAGAAAACATGAGTATTTCGCATCAGTGAACATGTTGCAAATGAAAACATGAAACAACTGCTGGTTGCTCGGTTACGACATGCGCTGGTTGCACTGAAACTAAGAGTATCCACTTGACTTCCCTTCTGAGTATCAAAGTACTATGTGTGCCACCTGCACCACTCGTGTGAGTGCCAATTGTACTTCTCATGGAGTGATTATCGCACCACATTGGGTCAGACATATTTGTTGCATCTATGTCACCTCTGTCATCAACATTGGCAAGAGGGTTTTCATCACATCTCAATCAGGTATGTACGTTACTGCAGGCATGGTCGTACATGAAATTGTGCCAACTGCACTACTGGGAATACCAAGTGCATTAAATGTAAAACTCCATCAAAATCCCAACCACTTGAAAATTAACCAGATGCATGAATCCCTCTGACAAGGGGATGAACACCAGCCAGAGATTTTGTAATGTGGATCGCTGTCTGACTGGCGTATGGGCTGGATAGAATTGGTGGTTGAAGGGTCATTGGCAAGCAAAAGTTTTTAGCCGCAGGTGGGAATGGGTGACAAATGCTTCACCCACTCTCTTCTTAGACACATTGTGTCCTATGACAATCCATGCAACGCAAGGGAGTAGAGATAACTACACACATCCTAGGGTAAGAAAAATAGGTTCACCCATATTCACCCATTCCCACCTCCAACCTTTATCTTCCGGTTGCTCACATACTCGTCAAACATTCGTCAGCTTAGCACTATTTCCAAAATGAGTATGAATAGGAGCATAGCAAAACCAGTGAAGATGACTTATTTCAAGGAGAAAAACCTTTAGAAATACATGGTGGAGAAGGTGAATGATTTCCACTGCACTCCTTTCATTGTGTGCAACGATGCCAAGTCGTCCGCACACTAATCTTGCAACATGCAAGACTTCCACAGTGAGCCGATTTGCAGTCATTGACCAGTTACCAATTAAAATGATCGTGGTCCGATTCAAAATTGTACCTGTTTTGTCAGCTATGTGTAGCATGCATACTTATGGCACAAAATCATTTTTAACCAGATGATGAAGAGGCTATAATACCCGAGCGATGGACAAGTTATCCATGTATTCATCATGTGTGAGTATTTGAGTTATATTCTTTACATCCTTCGCATAGAACATGGTACTTGACATGAATGTCTAACATGCACAACGTGCACATGAAACTTTTCCACTGACTGTTGGTAAATCGAATGTTGCATCAAAGTGTTGTGAGGACTGTAGCTCAAACACTCGTCATGGTATTCGATGATAACTGACGATATCAGTTCATCTCCAGGATCTCAATTGACAGTAACATAAGACCCAACCATGTGTTTGATTGGTGCATGGAGTTTTCCACAAAAAGTGTGTTTGTCGCCATTGCACTACAATACTCAACGCAAACGTGATTGTTTGATGATTGAGGCCATGGGTGATCCATATCATGGTTATCCCATGTAGTTGTGGTTACACATGCATTACAGTACAAGTACATGGCATTGCCCTGATTTTGATGAAAAAGGGATGAAGTCTGCCTACTTGAACAGTTGTTTACTTGAAGATCTCCATAGTTCCAGAAGGCACGATACGCCTTTGATCCCATCAAGACTTTCAGTCCTCTACCTGCATGAATCTGTAACTGTCAAATG
>SZWC01042287.1:0-10421 GCA_023375785.1 Penium margaritaceum
CTATTGGTGACGTGGCTGGTTCAGGCCACTTCCCATGAATGTGCTTTTGAGTTCTAGGACTGGACAGACAGCTATAAAAGGACTTGTCTTGCATGCTGATCAATCAACCCTTGCTTGATGCTCTCTTCATATTGACGAATTGAGCTCTAGTAATGCTAAGGCGTTAGTACTCTTGAAGGTGAAGTGTATGCCTGAATAAGTTTGGGGTGCATGACACATGTCAACAAAGGAAGAAGGCCTCAAAACCTTTGTGAGCTTTTCGGTTTCGCGACTTCTCTGCCAGAAGCGGTTAGCTCAGTAGCTAACACTCTCCACCGCCCGCTCTCTCCTCCCTCTTCCCCTAGTGCTCCAGTGCCATCGGCATCCCCGGCGGCAGCGCTGCCGGTGGATCATCCACTGTCCCGAGGTGGACCGAGAGTTGCACTGGCCTCCCCTCTTCTCCCGGATTCACCTGCCGCGCCGGGGGCGACACTAGCTCCGGTGGATAATCCACCTGCCATCCTTAAGTCTGCGCATGCAGGAGGTCTCCCTACTGGGGCCCGCGGGCCATTGGTTGATGCGGCACCTGTCATGCCTCCAACACCGCACGGCGCGCTTCCTCCCGCATCTGGCATCCGGTCACCACGACCTCCACAGGCACGGCAGACCCAACCATCACACGCAGCTCCTCCAGGCGCACACGGACTGACGCCCTCCCACCAGTGGAGGGTGACGAGCAGCACCAAGCCGAGTCTGCGGGTGGAAGAGCGCCCCACCACCGGAGACCTTTGAGTAAATACGACGTTGCCTCTAGGCCCTGGCCCACGGGGGCGACCTGGAGCAGTGGCAGCAGGAGCCACCTGTCAAAACATACGAGTGGTCAGATTGGGCACGAGCCCAAGTCCTATCTGGTGGCCGCACCATGGTGGAAGTTTACCCGGACACCCATGTTTGCTCCGATGCCAAAGCCACGCTCGACAAGTTAGTGTGGCTGCAGGGGCGGCTCTTGAGGCGTGAGGATGACGCGTACCCACTGCGCTGGTGCACCCCGGTGATGCTGCGGGACAAACTCATTATGCAAGAACACGACCGGATGCACGCACGCTCCGCCACTATATATGAGACTCTCGTCCCACAGGTCTACTAGGTGGGATTGAAGAAGCAGATTGGGGAGGTTGTTGCCACATGTGGGACTTGCATCTTCCATCACCCTCGCCAACGGATCCACCAGCTCCGCTTCGTGTCCGCCCGCCTCGGCGAACCAATGGAGAGGGTTAGAATTGACTGTCATGGCCCCCTCCGTACCACCCAACGTAAAAACGTGTACTGAATTCTTGTCATCGACCACATGACCAAGTGGGTCATGGCTCGGGCGGTCCCCAAGGCCAACGCAGCACACGCCGCAGTGTTCCTGAAGGAAGAAATCATATATTGGGGAGGTGGATGCAAGATCATCCAGTGTGACAATGGCTCGCACTTCGCAGGGACATTCCCAGAAGTAGCGGCGTACTTCAACATCAGGATTTAGAATAGGGCACCATACTGGCCGCAGGTGCAAGGCCAGGTCGAGCGTATGGATGGGGAAATCATGCAGACCATCCGGAAGTTGTCGGATGACAATGCACCCTGGGACAAGTAGCTGGAAGACATCGTCTACGAATACAACATCACACCTCATTCTTCTACCAGCTTCTCACCCTACATGCTACGTCACGGCCAGCAACATTGGACCATGGCTACCATGCCGCTCATGCCTGACGCGCCGATGCCGCCACGGGAAGAGGGTGCGACGGGGGGAATTCATGAAACAACGAGGTGCGTGGCTTCAAAGGTACCCCGAAGAGGCTTAAAATCGGGGGTGTGTCGCAGCACAGCGCGGGATGGACCGTGCTAACGCAAGCCTCATGATTGATGACTTCCAAGTTGGTGACGGTATGCGGCGGAAGCGGGAGGAAGTGGGCAGGGCGCGACCGAATGAAGCGACACTCCTGGACCAGTGTTACGAGGTTTGGGCCATAGATGGAGTCTATGTGTGGCTCGAGGGCCGCCACACTTCAAACATCATGGTACGACGTGAGCGACTTGAGAAGCTCCTGGTCCGTTGGCAGGCCCTCGCGGCCGGGCAACACCCGCCCCGCATCAGTATCGATGACGACGTGGAGGAAGTGGCAGCTACATTTCTAGGGATGCCTCAGTATCCCCATCGCCCACACCGCCCTCCTCCACCAATCACCACAACTACAATTCCTGCGGCCGACAGACCTGAGCCTTTGGCTGGGGGAACCCAGCTTGTTTTGTCGGGTATTGGGGTGCATTCCCCGGCACAGCAAGACAAGGAAGTACGCGAGCAGGAAGCTGGGACAAGCGCAACACCAAAACAACAGGAGTAGCGAGAAAGGGCAGCAGAGGAGGGGGCAGGACATGTTGTGGCAGGGATGGAAGGCATAACCAAGAAGCGACATCGGGCCGGGAAAGATAAGCTCCCTACCCGGCGGCCCAAGACCACTGAGGAGGCGCCGTCAAGGACTGTACCAGAAGTCCAGCAGCAGCTGCCTCCCTGCGGGGCCGCGGCAAATGTGGTGCCCGAGGCTCCAAGACAACCAGTGTCAGAAGAAAAGCAGGCACACCAGAGTCTTGGAACGACACCTGGTACAGCAACGACAACCATATGACAAAGGCAAGCGCAACGGCCACACGATGCGACAATACCACGTACAACAGATGATAGACAGTGGCAGACGCTGAACATGGCCTAGGCCTATTCCTATCGGCCGCGACAACATCAAGAGTGCACCTTGAAGGACCCCAGCAGCACAGACAGGAGGCGCTGCCTTATCCGGCAGCTGCACTCGGCACGGCGGTCGGAGCGCCAGCACCATCGGCAGCAGCAGTAGAGCAGCGGGAGTAGGAGGTGCTGCCTTCTGCGGCAACTGCACCCGGTGCGGCGCCCGGAGCGCCAGCGCCACCAGCAGTAGTAGCAAAGCAGTGGGGACAAGATGTGCTGCATTCTGCGGTAGCTGCACCTGGCGCGGCACCCGGAGCGCCAGCACCATCGGCAGCAGTAGCAGAGCAGCAGGAGTAGGAGGTGCTGCCTTCTACGGCAGCTGCACCCGATGCGGTGCCCGAGGCGCAAGCACCACCAGTAGCAGTAGCAGAGCAGCGGGGATAGGAGGCGGTGCCTTCTGTGGCAGCTGCACCTGGCGCGGCGCCCGGAGCGCCAGTACCATCGCCAACAGCAGCAAAGCAGCGGGAGCAGGAGGTGCTACCTTCTGCGGCAGCTGCACCCGGCGCGGCGCCCGGAGTGCCAGCGGCACCAGCAGCAACAGTAGAGCAGCGAGGACATGAGGTGCTGCCTTCTTCGGTAGCTATACCCGGCGCGGCACCCGGAGCGCCAACGCCACCAGCAGCAGCAGCAGAGTAGCGGGGAAAGGAGGTGCTGCCTTCTACGACAGCTGCACCCGGCACGGCGCCCGAGGCGCAAGTACTAGCAGCATCAGCAGCAGAACAGCGGGGACAGGAGGCGCTGCCTTCTGCGGCAGACGCACGCGGCATGGCGCCCGAAGCGCCAATGCCTCCAGCAGCAGCAGCAGAGCAGCGGAGACAGGAGGAGGTGCCTTTTGCAGCAGCTGCACCTGGCGCGGCGCCTGAAGCGCCAGCACCATTGGCATCAGCAGCAAAACAGTGGAGCAGGGGTGCTGCCTCCTGCGGCAGCTGCACCCGACGCGGCGCTCGAGGCGCAAGTACCACAAGCACCAGCAGCAGAGCAGCGGGGACATGATGCGTTTCCTTCTACGGCAGCCACATCCGGCACGGCGCCCGGAGTGCCAGCGCCACCAGCAGCAGCAGTAGAGAAGCAAGGACAAGAGGCACTGCCTTCTACGGCAGCTGCACCTGGCGCGGTGCCCGGAGCGCCAGCACCATCGGTAGCAGCAGCAAAGCAGCGAGAGCAGGAGGTGCAACCTTCTGCTGTTTCCTACACTAGACCATGACCCCCACCCACCTAGAACGAACCCAGCCCAAACTCCTTCCATTCCTGGCATGGAATTTTCATCTGCACCATCACGACTTCCTCCGCTTTCTTTACCCCCTCGACCTCTCTCTTCACGACGGAGCACGAGCTTTCCACTGCTTTCTCGACTTGGCGGTGCAGTCCACCAGCAAGGTCCTCTTCCTGCAAACCTGCATCCTTTTGCTCACCGTGGGATCATGCTGCGGGCTTCACACCGCCATGTGGATGTAGATCGACAGGATCATGCAGGCCTCACAGTTATCTTCCCAGTACAAACTGTCGACCCTCCTGACGCGATGGTACTGAGGGTGCTCATGCGCTGGCTTCACCGTCAGCGGCTCGGCCCTTCCACCTTGGCATCTGATTCAAGCACCAGCGGTGAAGAATCGCCCCGCGACCGTTAGGAGCATTCCTCATCTGACCGTCTACCATCGACTGCCATCCCGCCCA
This sequence comes from Penium margaritaceum, assembly GCA_023375785.1. Classification (NCBI taxonomy): domain Eukaryota; kingdom Viridiplantae; phylum Streptophyta; class Zygnematophyceae; order Desmidiales; family Peniaceae; genus Penium; species Penium margaritaceum. Next base: position 4,439 of record SZWC01042287.1, read on the forward strand.
CGGTGTCCGCCCTTCCTCCCTTGACATCCACTCAGGTGGGGAGCATCGCGGGTCCGCCACACCCTCGACCCGCACCGCCTGTGGCTGCTGCGACCACATCTCCAACAACTGCATCGCCTCCGGTGGATCAGCTGCCAACTTCTCTTGCTTCCTCTCCACCCTCTTCTCCTCCTCTCCAAATCGGGACTTAAATCGTGCTTCCAGTCTTTGGTCCTCTCCCCCGCCCGCTCTCTCCTCCATCTACCCCTACTGCTCCAGTGCCATCGGCATCCCCGGTGGGAGCGCTGCCAGTGGATCATCCACCATCTCGAGGCAGACCGAGAGTTGCACCGGCCTCCCCTCCCCTCCTGGATTCGCCTGCCGCGCCGGGGACGACACCAGCTCCGGTGGATAATCCACCTGCCATCCCTGAGTCTGCGGATACAGGAGTCCTCCCTACCGGGGCCCGCGGGCCATTGGTTCATACGGCACCTGTCATGCCTCCAACACCGCGCGGCGTGCTTCCTCCCGCATCCGGCGTCCGGTCACCGCGACCTCCACAGGCACGGCAGACCCAGCCATCACACGCAGCTCCTCCAAATGCACACGGACTGACGCCCTCCCACCAGTGGAGGGTGATGAGCAGCACCAGGCCGAGTCTGCGGGTGGAAGAGCGCCCCACCACCTGAGACCTTTGAGGAAATACGACGTCGCCTCCTGGCCCAGGCGCCCGGGGGCGACATGGAGCAGTGGCAGCAGGAGCCACCAGTCAAAACATACGAGTGGTCAGATTGGGCATGAGCCCAAGTCCTATCTGGTGGCCGCACCATGGTGGAAATTGACCTGGACGCCCATGTTCGCTCCGATGCCAAAGCCACGCTCGACAAGTTTGTGTGGCTGCAGGGGCGGCTCTGGAGGCGTGAGGATGACGCGTACCCACTACGCTGGTGCACCCCGGTGATGCTGCGGGACAAACTCATCATGCAAGAACTCGAACGGATGCACGCAGGCTCTACCACTATATATGAGACTCACGTCCCACAGGTCTACTGGGTGGGATTGAAGAAGTAGATTGGGGAGGTTGTTGCCACGTGTGGGACTTCCATCTGCCATCACCCTCGCCAATGGATCCACCAGCCCCGCTTCGTGTGCGCCCGCCTCGGCGCACCAATGGAGAGGGTTGTAATTGACTTTCATCGCCCCCTCTGTACCACCCAACGCACGAACGTGTACTGGATTCTCGGCATCAACCACATGACCAAGTGGGTCATGGCTCGGGCGGTTCCCAAGGCCGACGCAGCACACGCCGCAGTATTCCTGAAGGAAGAAGTCATATGTTGGGGAGGTGGATGCAAGATCATCCAGTGTGACAATGGCTCACACTTCGCAGGGACATTCGCAGAAGTGGCGGTGTACTGCAACATCAAGACTGAGAATGAGGCACCATACCGGCCGCAGGCGCAAGGCCAGGTCGAGCGTATGGATGGGGCAATCACGCAGACCATCCGGAAGTTGTCGGATAACAATGCACCCTAGGACGAGCTACTGGAAGACATCGTCTACGAATACAACATCACACCTCATTCGTCTACCAGCTTCTCACCCTACATGCTACGTCACGGCCAGCAACATTGGACCATGGCTACCATGCCGCTCATGCCTGACGCGCCGATGCTGCCATGGGAAGAGGGTGCGACGGGGTGGAATTCATGAAACAACGAGGTGCCTGGCTTCAAAGGTACCTCGAAGAGGCTCAAACTCGGGGGTCTGTCGCAGCACAGCGCGGGGTGGACCGTGCTAACGCCGGCCTCATGATTGATGAATTCCAGGTTGGTGACGGTGTGCGGCGGAAGCGGGAGGAGGTGGGCAGGGCGCGATAGAATGAAACGACACTCCTGGACCAGTGTTACGAGGTTTGGGCCATAAATTGAGTCTATGTGTGGCTCGAGGGCCGCCACACTTCAAACATCATGGTACGACGTGAGCGACTTGAGAAGCTCCTGGTCCATTGGCAGGCCCTCGCGGCCGGGCGACACCTGCCCCGCATCAGTATCGATGACGACGTGGAGGAAGTGGTAGCTACATTTGCAGGGATGCCTCAGTCTCCCCATCGCCCACACCGCCCTCCTCCACCAATCACCACAACTGCAGTTCCTGCGGCCGACAGACCTGAGCCTTTGGCCGGGAGGACCCGGCTTGTTTCGTCGGGTATTGGGGTGCATTCCCCGGCACAGCAAGACAAGGAAGTACACGAGCAGGAAGTTGGGGCAAGCGCAACACCACAACAACAGGAGCAGCGAGAAAGGGCAGCAGAGAAAGGGGCAGGACATGCTGTGGCAGAGATGGAAGGCATCACCAAGAAGCGACGTCGGGCCGGGAAAGACAAGCTCCCTACCCGGCGGCCAAAGACCACTGAGGAGGCACCGTCAGGGACTGTACCACAAGTCCAGCAACAGCTGCCTCCCTGCATGGCCGCGGCAAATGTGGTGCCCGAGGCTCCGAGACAACCAATGTCGGAAGTGAAGCAGGCACACCAGAGTCTTGGAACGACACCTGGTGCAGCAACAACAGCCATGCGACAAAGACGGGTGCAGCGGCCACACGCTGCAACAATACCACGTACAATAGACGATAAACGGTGGCAGACACTGAACATGGCCTGGGCCTATTGGTATCGGCCACGACAACATCAAGAGTGTGCCTCGAGAGAACCCAGTAGCAGAGACAAGAGGCGCTGCCTTCTACGGCAGCTGCTTCCAGCACGGCGCTCGGAGTGCCAGCACCATTGGCAGCAGCATCAGAGCAACGGGAGCGGGAGGTGTTGCTTCCTGCAGCAACTGCACCCGGCGCGGCGCCCGGGGCGCCAACGCCACCAGCAGCAGCAGCAGAGCAGTGGGGACAAGATGTGCTGCATTCTGTGGCAGCTGCACCTGGTGCGGCGCCCGTAGCGTCAGCACCATCGACAGCAGCAGCAGAGAAGCGGGTGCAGGAGGTGCTGCCTTCTACAGCAGTTGCACCCAGTGTGGTGCCCGAGGCGCAAGCACCACCAGTAATAGTAGCAGAGCAGCGGGGACAGGAGGCAATGCCTTCTGCGGCAGCTGCACCTGGCACGGCGCCCGGAGCCCCAGTACCATCGGCAGCAGCAGCAGAGCAGCGCAAGCAGGAGGTGATGCATTCTACGGCAGCTACACCTGGCGCGACGCTCCGAGTGCTAGTGCCACCAACAGCAACGGCAGAGCAGCGGGGACAGGAGGTACTGCCTTCTGCGGCAGCTGCACCCGGCGCGGCGTTCGGAGTGCCAACGCCACCAGCAGCAGCAGCAGAGCAGCGGGGAGAGGAGGTGCTGCCTTCAGCGGCAGCTGCACCTGGCGCGGCGCCCGAGGCGCAAGCAGTAGCAGCAGCAGCAGCCGAGTAGCGGGAATAGGAGGCGCTGCCTTCTACGGCAGCCGCATCCGGCGCGGCGCCCGAAGCGCCAACGCCTCCTGCAGCAGCAACAAAATAGCGGGGACAGGAGGTGCTGCCTTTTGCAGCAGCTGCACCTAGTACGGCGCCCGGAGCGCCAGCACCATTGGCAGTAGTAGCAGAACAGCGGGAGCAGGAGGTTTGCCTTCTACGGCAGCTGCACCCGACGTGGCGCTCGAGGCGTAAGCACCATGAGCAGCAGCAGTATAGCAGCGGGGATAGGAGGCGCTGCCTTCTACGACAGCCGCACCCGATGCGGCGCCCGGAGTGCTAGCGCCACCAGCAGCAGCAGTAGAGCAGCAGGGACAGGAGGCGCTACCTTCTGCAGCAACTGCACCTGGCGTGGCGCCCGGAGCGCCAGCACCATCGACAGCAGTAGCAAAGTAGTGGGAGCAGGAGGTGCTGCCTCCTGCGACAACTACACCTGGTGTGGCGCTCGGAGCGCCAGCTCCATCGACAGCAGCAGCAGAGCAGCGGGAGCAGGAGGTGCTGCCTCCTACAGCAGCTGCACCCGACGTGGCGTCCGGGGTGCCAGCGCCACCAGTAGCAGCAGCAGAGCAGGGGGGATAGGAGGCGCTGCCTTTTGCGGCAACTGCACCTGGCGCGGTGCGTGGAGCGCCAGCACCATCGGCGGTAGCAGCAGAACAGCGGGAACAGGAGATGCTGCCTTCTACGGCAACTGCATCCGACGCGCTGCTTGAGGCGCAAGCACCACCAGCAGTAGCAGCAGAGTAGCGGGGAAAGGAGGCGCTGCCTTCTTTGGTAGCCACACCCGGCGTGGCGTCTAGAGCGCCATCGCCACCAGCAGTAGAGTAGCATGGGCACGAGGTACTGCCTCCTGCAGCAGCTGCACCCGGCGCGGCGCCCGGAGCGCCAGCGCCACCGGCAGCAGCAGTAGAGCAGCAGGGGCATGAAGTACTGCCTCCTGCAACAATTGCACCTGGCGCGGTGCCCGGAGCGCCAGCGCCACCAGTAGCAGCAGCAGAGCAGCGAGGATAGCAGGCGCTGCCTTCTGTGGCAGCTGTACCTGGCGCAGTGCCCGGAGCGCCAGCACCATCGACAGCAGTAGTAAAACAGCGGGAGCAGGAGGTGCTGCCTTCTATGGCAGCTGCACCTGGCGTGACGCCCGAAGCGCCAGCGCCACCGAGAGCAGCAGCAGAGGAGCGGGGAGAGGAGGTGCTGCCTTCTACGGCAGTTGCACCCGGTGTGGCGCTCGGAGTGCCAGCGCCACCACCAGCAGCAGCAGAGCAGCGGAGACAGGAGGTGCTGCCTTTTGTTACAACTGCACCCGGTATGGTACCCGGAGCGCCAGCGCCACCAGTAGCAGCAGTAGAGCAGCGGGGACAGGAGGTGCTGCCTTCTGCGGCAGCTGCACCGGCACGGCGCCTGAGGTGCAAGCACCACCAGCAGTAGCAACGCAGGAGCAGCGGGAGGAGCAATAGAAGAAGAAACAAAATGGGCCCCAAAGAGCTAGACCGGGAGAAAAGAAGCAACGAAAAGAGGCGGAGAAACAGGGAGAGGAAAAGGAGCCTGTATCCACGCGAGAAGAACACCAAAGCTTGCTCAACGCATCTCCTTCAAGATGGGAGCCACTTCCTCCTGATGACAGTTCTTTATGGCCAACCAGTCCCCGGCTTGAAGCGCAAGCACAGTCATGACAACAGACACCCACGCAAGGGGAAGAGGAGCAGCGGCATGAAGTGCTAGAATTAAGCATCGAGGCGGATGATTAGGATGAAGAGAAAGGAGGGGAGGAGGTGGCTCTGCAACTCTGCGCAACGTTTAAGAACCCGGTTGCCACTAAGGGAGAGATGGTGTCCGAGGGATGCAAGGCCAGCCTACATTTGGCGTGTTGCGAGTTGGACCTGGACATCCTGCACGACATCAATATGTGTCAGGTCTGTGAAGTTAATCTGAAGGAGAGCATGGGGTAGACAGTGAGGGGGACCTGTGGAAAGAAAGGGAGGAGGAAAGGATCCGCTCGGGGACGAGGGCCGCGGCTGGGAAATCCGGTGTGCTATAGGACAAGAAGGAACCCTGCGGTAACTCTGAATAGCCGATGGACGCTACCACTTTGTTCCGCTGCTACGTGTGCAGACATCCTGTGCATGGAGCCTTCCAGGATCCGAAGATAAGGATGCGGCGGAAGGTGATAAGGTGCAAGAAGTGTGCACCTCTGATGCAGGCAAAAGTGGACGAAGAGGACAGGAGGAAGAATAGGCTCATACCCAAGCAGTGTATTGAGAGGTGTGAAGCCTGTGGAGAGCCACACGACCCCACGGAGGCAACCTGGTGATATGAATGTAAAGAACCCCTCCACCACAAGTGTGGGACGGAAATCCCGGGATTGGGACGGCATTGTAAGAGCTGCATCCGGAGGCTAGTTGAATAAGGACAGGAGATGGGCGAGGAGGGTGGACAGGCTACTGGACCAAGTGCGCCCGGGGTGGAGGAGACGGAGGAGTGCGGGAGTTGCAAGCGGCCGGTGAGGACACAGAAGAAATGCTGCTTCAATTGCAGGGTGGCCCTCCACTATATCTGT
>SZWC01042294.1:0-10416 GCA_023375785.1 Penium margaritaceum
AGCTCACACAGCCACACTACTTCCTTTGCTGCTTCGCTCAAAGCGATCTATTCTGCCTCGGTGGAGGAGAGAGCAACACACTCCTGCTTCTTACTCCTCCAGCTGATTGGTGCTCCTCCAAGTAAAAGCACAAAACCACTAGTCGATCTCCTTGTGTCAAGATCTTCGCCCCAATGTGCATTGCTGTAACCAATGAGGATGGGGCTATTGTTGCCATTGAAGGTGAGGCTAAGGCTGCTGCTGCTGTCGAGGTAGCGCAGCACCCGCTTGACATCCTCCCAATGTGGCACACCCGGGTCTGCGCAAAACTTGCTCACTGCTCCAATTGCTTGGCTAATGTCAAGACGCGTGCCTACAGCTACATACATGAGGCTCCCGACTGTTGCTTGGTATGGTACTGCCTCCATGTGGCTGCTGTGATTCTTGCCATGAGGAGCCTGCGTTATGCTTAGCTTTGCTCCTACTTCCAGCGGTGTCGCCACCTTCCGTGCACCTCCCATGTTGAAGCGTTTGACAACGTCACTCGCGTAAGTGCTCTGCAACAGCTCCAAGGTCTGCTGCTACTGATCACGCTTCACCTGGAGTCCCAGGTGGTAGCTCAGCTCTCCCATGTCCTTCATGTCGAGCCTGGCTGCAAGGGGCTGCTTAGAACCTTCAAGGAGAGGCTTTGAGACAAACACAATAAGCAAGTCATCAACATAGAGCAAGATGATGACCTGGCTTCCATCGTGTGTGCGCCCATAGACTGCATGATCTTCCTTACTATGCACAAAACCAAGGCTAGCCAGCTGCTCATCAATCTTGTGGTACCATGCACGCGGTGCTTGCTTCAGGCCGTAGAGTGCCTTCACAACCTTGCACACATGATCCTCCTGCCCTTGCACCACATACCCCTCTGGCTACTCCATGTACACATCCTCCTCGAGGTCACCATTAAGAAATGTACACATCACATCCATTTGGTGCACCTCCCAGTCCATGGCAGCGGCAAGAGCAAGGATTGCACGGATGGATGGAAACTTTGCGATGGGTGTGAACGTCTCATTGTAATCTACACCCTCAGTTTGCGCATACCCCTTTGCAACCAGCCGTGCTTTGTACCTGAGCACCTTACCATCAGCACCGCGCTTGCGCCGGAAGATCCACCTGTAGCCTGTTGGCCTGAGGGTGAGTGTGCACCCTGGAGGGTCCCTAGCAGTGGCTCGTTCACACCACCAACTGTTTTTGGAGAGACTGAAACTGTGGAGGCAACTGGTTCCAAGGATGACAAAATCTGGTCAGAGAGTGAGGCAATAGTTTTGGCCTCAATTGGATGGGAATCAACACTTGATCAAGGCTCACAAGAAATTGCATTTAATAGCCACTGATCTAAGATTTCCAGAACACCAAAGCATGCCAGATTTGGAGCTTCCTAGCAGATTCTATGGCTTCTAGAGTGCTCCTTGGTAGGCTGTCCTTTTCCCACCTGGGAAGGCATCCCTTCCCTCCTCTAGAAGCTTATGCCCCTTCCTAGATTCCTCAGCTTGCTTCTAGTAGGAGAGAAGGTGTCCAGAAGACCAAGACACCTCTAGATGCCTTGTAGGACAAGTCACCCCTTCTAGAAGGTGTGCCACCTTCCTGGACCCTCACCTGGCCTTCTAGAATCTTAAAGAGGAACTCTAGAGGTTGAGCTAGCTTCCTGGCATCTATTTTCCACCTCCCTTGAGGCAGGGCATAATTTCATCTTGTGGGACTTGAACCTGGGCCCCTGCCTCTATAGGTGAACACCATTAACCACTAAGCCACTAAGGCTTGTCTTTTTGGTCTTCCTTTTTGGAGTCACTCCTGCCATGGTGAGGAGCATCATTCCAACAGTTCGATGCTCGCTCCATACACATCTTGGTTGTTTCAGAAGCTTCCAAGAAAGAAAGTCCGCTGCTTTTGGGAAGAAACATGGCTGATCAGTCACCTTGGCACAAGGATGCTTATGTGTCAAGCCCACAACGCAAGTCTCTTCCTGATGTGGCAGGGTCAAGCCACTTCTCAGGAATGTGCTTTTGAGTTCTAGGACTGCACAGAAAACAATAAAAGGACTTGTCTTGCATGCTGATTAATTAACCCTTGCTTGATGCTCTCTTGCGTATTGATGACTTGAGCTCTTCTTGAGATGTAATGCTAACGTGTTAGTACTCTTGAAGGTGAGGTGTATGCCTGATTAAGTTTGGGGTGCACGACACATACGTGCAAAGGAAGAAGGTGTAAAAAGCTTTGTGAGATTTTTGGTTTCACGGCTTCTCTACCGGAGGTGGTTAGCTCAGTACCTAACAAAGGGTTATGGGCCCACTCCTCTGGTTAGAGAAGTTTCACGCACGCAACTGCCAAAGTCACAAGCAGTGAGAGCGCCTTCACTCTCACCCATCCTCTTTGTTTGCAGGTCAATCATCAGCCGGAGGGGAATGCAACACATCTGCACCTTTTTGCCTTGGGAGCTGACATCAGCCTACATCAGCCTACATCTGCTTGATCAGCCAACGTGAACAGGGCCAACATTTTCCTCTTCTCGCCAACAGCCTACAACGGCCTCAAACATAGGTGCATCGGCATCAACGACAGGTACAGCAGTTGTAGCTGTTGTAGGTGTAGGGATGGCAGGGAAAGGGGAACCAGTGAATCATTCTCCCATCCTCAAGTTTGATGGAGAGGGATTTGCCCTGTGAGAGTGGCAGTTTGGGGTCATCATGGATTATAGAGACTTGCTAGGATATTTTGACGGAAGTATCCCAGCACCAAAGGAGGAGGGTGCTGACCTTGTGGCATGGGTCAAGCTCAACAAGAAGGCTCTTACCCTTCTCGTGTCCTCCAGACAACCTTCAGTCCTCTCACACATCACTGGTTGTAAAGTGGCAGCCACGGCATACGCCAAACTGGGCAAGGTGTTTCAGTCCTCCTCACTTGCCAACCGTCTCTTCATTCTCCAGAACCTCATCAGTATGAGGCTTGGTGAAGGGGAGGATGTCTCCGCCTTAATGCAAATGTTTGAGACTCTCTTGCAACAAGCCAGAGTCATGGGGTGGGACCTGAAATCCGATGTACAGGCCATGATTTTTCTGATGACTCTGCCGGAGAGTTGGGGTCCCATGATCACACTGATTGGAGGGTGGACCGAATAGCAAGTATCCCACACAACCGTCACGAAGTATGTGCGGAATGAAATCATGCGTTGTAGCAAAAGTGAAGGGAACATGGCTTCCTTTGCCTCACGAAGCAGCGGTGCCTTTCCTAATACCTCCTCCTCTGGATACAAGGGAAACAACGGCAGTGGTGGAAGGGATCCAAAGCGTCAAGGAAACTGCCGTAACTGTGGTAAGGCTAGACACTGGGCTTGGGAGTGCCGGGAACCCAAGAAAGAGGGAGGAGAGGAGGATGAATGGTGAGGGGGACATGGTGGGAAGGATCCCACAAGATTGATGGCCGAGTGTGCCTCCAAGAAAGTGAAGGTGATACTCAGACCGGGAGCTTACGGCCTTGACTCGGGCACAAACGAGCACACTACTTATGAGAAGAGAGACTTCATCTCTCTTGCTCCACGCAACAAAAAGTTCAGATTCGCCAACGGCAAGGTTGAGGCAGCTAAGGGGATTGGTGACAAGCTGGTCACAGTGGGTGTCAACGGAGCGGACTCCGACCTCAAGCTAGAGGGGGTAGTCTACTTGCCCTCCTTTAGAGCTAACCTGCTCTCTGTCTGTAAGATGACTGACCATGGCATGACAGTTGTTTTTACAAAGAAGGAAGCAGTGATAGTCCCTACCCACGACATCAACATTTCCTACCCTGCCAAGAAGGTTGTTGCACAGGTCCGTCACATTGATGGACTCTACGTCTTGCAGACCAAGATGGCAACATCAACAGCTGAATCGTCGGCCGGGAGTGATGACGAGGAGAGCGGCAATGCAGACTTTGATGACAAAGGACATGTTGGAGCACCGGAAGCAGTGGCAGCGGAAGATTTGGCAACAAAACCAGAAGCAAATGCAGCCACCGAGGTTGTACATTCTATCCAGTGCACATCGTTGGAGAACCTGTGGCACGGGCACATTTGGCACGTGGCTCATCGCACATTGGTACTCATGGATAAGGAGGAGCTAGTGCGTGGGATGGAGCTAGGTGATGAGGCAGAGGGAGCTGGGATCTTGTGTGAGCCATGCCTTCAAGGCAAGACCAAGAAGAAACCTTTCAAGCATAATGGTACGCGTGCTCTCGCACTCCTTGACAACATCCACTCTGACGTGTGTGGTCCCTTTTGCATACGGTCTAATAGAGGCAGCAGACATTTCCTCACCTGCATCAAGGAAAACAGCCGCAAGGTCTGGATATACTTTCTCAAAAAGAAAAGTGAGGTGAAGGAGAATCTGCAAGCCTTTGTTGCTATGGTCAAGCAACCAAGTGGAAGGAAGTTGCAGGCATTCAGGACAGACAATGGGGGGGAGTACAAAGCCTGCAGGGAGTGGCTCAAGACACAGGGCATTTAACACCAGAAAACTACTCCATACTCACCTCAAAGCAACGGCGTAGCAGAGAGGATGAATCAGACCCTCCTTGGCATGACAAGGTGCATGCTCTTTGATGCCAAGCTGCCTCCTAGGTTATAGACTGAAGCAGCACGCACGGCTACATATCTTGTGAACCTCACGCCTGCAGCAGCTCTGCAAAGGAGAGGCAAGAAGAAACAGGCACAGCAGCTGAAGACACCTCAAGAAGCATGGTCGGGCACGAAGCCGGACGCCTCCCATCTCAAGGTGTTTGGTTGCACCAAGTTTGCCAAGGTCCAGGCGGGTGAGGGTCCAGGAAAGCTTGATGCAAGAGTACTCAAGTGTATTTTCATCAGCTATGACACCACCCACAGAGCTTATAGAATGTGGGACCTAGGAGCTAAGAAGGTCATCCGCAGCAAAGACATGGATTTTTACAAACATTCAGTGAGAAAGGGAGAGCTTCTTGAACTTGAGAACACTCCAAAACAGGGAGAGTGGCTCACTACTATTGAGGAGCGAGACGAAGCACCAGCACAATGGCATGGGCTGGGTACTACAACAGGGAGAGAAGCTGATGAAGATGACTCGGAGGAATCAGCCTCCGAGTCCGACGTATCTAATCATCCAAACCACGAGGAGGATACCTCTCCCCCCATCGACGACAAAGCAAACCTCTGGCCTCTACATCAATTGCTACAGCCAGCAGGTCCAATGACCAGTTCACGTCTGAAAGTTCCTCGGTAGCATTACGATGCAGATAGGGTTGAATGGACAAGCTTCAACTATTCGTTCTTGGTTCAAGAGGAGCCAACGTTTGTCTCAGAGGCACTCGCGCGGCCTGACAAAGCTGAGTGGGACAAAGCAATTCGCAGTAAACTCAGCTCCATCGAGGAGAATGGGGCATCGGTACTAGTGGACATACCTGCCGGCGCTCATGTTGTGAGGTCCAAGTGGGTGCTGAAAGTAAAAAGGAAACAGGATGGTAAGATAGACAAGTACAAGGCACAGGTGGTAGCAAAGGGGCTCTCTCAATGGCCTGGCGCATAGTACAATGAGACTTTTGCTCCTGTTGTGACGTTTGCCTCCATCCGGTCAATGCTCGCCATTGCTACTACCAAGAACATGGAGGTCCACCAGATGGATGTCAAGACAGCCTTCCTTTACGGCGCCCTTGACAAGGAGGTGCTGATGGACGTTCCAGAGGAGGTTGATGCGCCCGAGGGCAAGATGTGCAGGTTGGTAAAGGCGCTCTATGGGCTAAAACAAGTGCCAAGACTTTTGTACCAAGAGATGGATACATTCATGGCCAAGGAGTCCTTCGTGCATTGCGACAACAACCCTAGCATGTACGTGCATGAGAGCGACAACAGGACTATGTTGGTCTCCCTGTATGTCGATGACCTGATTCTCTGCTCTTCCTCAACGCAGCTGCTAGACGATCTCAAGGGGCAGCTGAGTAGCAGATTCAAGACGAAGGACATGGGTTCTCTTTACTTCTACCTTGGCATTGCCATCAAGCGTGACAGAGCCGCAAGTACCATCAGCTTGAACCAGACAAAGTACATCGACTTCATCCTCAAATGATACGACATGGCAGATTGCAAGCCTGCAAGAACACCCATGAGCTCCGAGTGCAAGCTCTCCACTGCCATGTCCCAATCCAACGAAGCGGAGAAAACTGACATGCAGGGCATCCCTTATCAGTCTGCAGTGGGAAGTCTGATGTATGCCATGGTCGCCACCCGGCTAGATATAGCCCATGCTCTTGAAAAGGTGAGCTGGTTTGTGGCCAATCCTGGTCCATTGCATTGGCAGGCTGTGAAGCACATCATGCGCTACCTTAAGGGGACGCGACACCTGGGACTCCAGTTTGGAGGCATGGCTGGATCCGTGTCACTCCGTCTCATGTGCTACACCGATGCTGACTGGGGAGGCAATATCGACAACAGAAAATCCACCTCTGGCTTTGTGTGTATGCTAAATGGAGGTGCTGTCAGTTGGGCGAGTCGCAAGCAGAAGTGTGTCTCTCTGTCAACAGCTGAAGCTGAGTACATTGCATTGGCTGAGGTGTGTAAAGAGGTGCAATGGCTTCAAAGCTTGCTCTATGAGATGAGGGCACCACAGGAAACGGCAACAATCATCAAGATTGACAATATGAGCGCCATTGACATGTCCAAGAACCCAGTTCTGTCCAGGCGCAAAACGCACATTGAGATCCGCTACCCATTTGCTCGGGACTTGGTCTACAAGTAGAGAGTGGAGCTGGAGTATGTCGTCACCAAGCTGAACCAGGCTGACATGCTTACAAAGCCATGGGACAAGGATCTCCACCAGGAGGGCAGGCAAGGTATTGGCATGGTCACACAAGTGATGAAGAATGATGATGGAAACTGATGCAAGGTATAAGGGAGATATATGTTGAATACATTTGCCCCTTGTTCAGTGTTGTATGAGAAATGAGGAATGCTTTTCCCCTTGTGAAGGTACGACCCTTGGATTTGCTCTAAGATGACTCAACTATGCTCTGTCTCATGCAGTGTTGACCTTGATCCCTTGAACCTCGGTACATCGATGTCCACCTCAGAACATTGATGTAGCCACAATGGACCACATCGATGTGGGTGAAGCCGGGTTTGGAGATGCTGGCCACATCCTGGCCGCATGTGTGTGGAGATTTGCAAATTAGAGATATGAAGTACATTTCCAGCATGTGTATTCAAAGTGCTAAAAAGGTTAACTCTAAAAAACCTTTCATTTTTGCACCATTGTGAAATAGCATACAACCATACAATCTACCCATGTCACCATATCACCATGTCACCATGTTACTGTGTTATTTTATCACTATGACACTTTCATTATGGTCATGTATTTCAAGGAATATTCAAACAAAGGAAACACACATTGCAAAGAACCTCATACATTTTGAAAAGTCACAGATTGCATTGATCACAAGTAAAGAACGACAGAATCTACTTGTACTTCTTTGTAGCAGCAGCAGCTCTGCACTTTGCAGCCAAATTCCTAGCTGCTACAGCTGCTGCTAAAGTGCAACCTGCCCGACGCTTGGACACCCTAGATGCTGCTAGGGCAGCTAGAGCAGCACGCTTGGAGCTGCTCTTTACATTGCCAATGCGGGAGACAGCAGTTGAAGCTGGATCACCCCCTGCTCCTCCCTCCCCAGCACCCTGCTCTCCTACTCCACCCTCTCCAGCACCCTGTTCTCCTGATCCACCCTCTCCAGCACCCTGTTCTCCTCCTCCTCCCTCTCCAGCACCCTGTTCTCCTGCTCCTCCCTCTCCAGCACCCTGTTCTCTTGCTCCTCCTCATCCAGCACCATGCTCAACTACTTCCACCTCCTCAACAAGTTGCTCACCTTCCACTCCTCCCTCCCTTGCATCCATCCCACCTTCTGCTCCATCAGCAGGTGCATTGCTGGTGCTTGCTCCTCCTCCATCTGCCGCTGTCCTGCTCGTGCTTGCTCCCCCCCCACTTGCCGGTGCCCTCCTGGTGCTTGCTCCTCCCCCACCTGCCGCTGCCCTGGTGCTTGCTGACTTCTCTTGTACACAAACACGCACTAGCCGTGCATGAGGCAGACCAGGGGTATCATTCATGACACGCACGGAGGCCATGACCTCCACCACATCATTCTCTCCCACCTCCTCCACAAGCTCCTCCTCCTCCTCACCCTGATCGTCAGTCTCCCAATCCTCCTCGGGCTCACTCAGCACACCTTCCTCCTCCACCACCTCTCCTTCATCCTCGCTGGCATCTGCTTTTGCCTCTGCTTCTGCTTCAGCTGTTGCAGCCCTCGCCAGGTCCCTTGCTGCTCTGCGTCCATTCCTGCCATAGTGTTTGAGCAAACGCACGTGACACCGCACGAGGAGCTCTAAGGTTGCCACCTTGAGCCGGTTCCTCCTGGCGGTATGAATGAGCTCATGCGCTGAGAAAATGCGTTCACACTCTGATGATGAGCAAGGTTGAGACAGGATCTTCAGAGCCAGATCCCTGACCACAGGCAATGCACACATGTAGTTTACATGCCACTCGACAGCAGTCATGGTACCACATTGCACCTTTGCAACAGCTGCGACAGCCTTGGCATTCCTGCGTGCAGACACCATCAGATCCTGGACTATGCTAGTCTGTCCCAGCTGGAAGGCTCCCATCTCTTTCATGATGACATCCTGCTGCTCTTCTGGAACTAGGGCCTCTATGACAGCCTGCCAGGCCTCCAAGGTGGTGGAGTCAGTTGACAGATCATTCCTGAAGTGTTCAGGATGCAGACGGCGGGCAGCTGCATAAAGGGGACAAGAAATGTCCCTTGACCACCGCTGGTCTAGCCTCCCCAAGACGTAGTTGACATGGCATTCTGCCACCTTAGTCGGCTTCCTCCCTTTCTTCTCAGTCAGGGCCTTGAGCTGCTCAGCACAATCCAGCAGTCCCTTGTAAATCTGCCCTGCCCCCCCCACCAGAAGCGTCAGCCACCCGCAGCACCTTCACCAGTGGTTACAGCACATCCTTCAACTGACGCACCTGCAACCAAAAAACCTTGGGACGAATGAGCGCCCTCACCTCCTTCTTCCTGCTTATGAATCCTGCATCCCTGGTTGAACCAATCAGCTTCCACAAAGGCAGCTGCACAAACTCCTCCACCTCTGCTCTCAGCTCCAAGAGCCTCTCCACCATGTCAAAGACAGAGGCGAAGCGGGTGTCACACCTGGTCTTCAGCACCTTGCCTCCCGTGTTTTCCTTCAGCCATGTCCTGGGCATGGCGTTGTTCCTGAAAAATGCAATGATCTTCTCACACTTCCCAATGATCCCCGCACCCCATGCAGACTTGCCAACATCCTTCATAATGAGATCAATGTTGTGGGCACAATAACCTTGGAAGAATAGCTTCGGGTACTACACTCTCAGGTCTGAAAAGGCCTTTTTGTTCACAGAAGCATTGTCACAGATGACTAAAATAACTTTGTGCTCGCCCACTGTCTGAATTGCTGCAACAATCATGCTTGCTATGTGGTCCGCGTCTCTGGTCAAGCCGCTTGCATCACGAGAAAACAGGCGAACAGCCCCCATGGCATTCACTGCCATGGCATTGTACACAGGCCTAACTTGCCTGTCAGACCACTCGTCAACAGCAAGGCTGGTGCCGTATGTCGACCAACCCTGCATCAAGGGAGCGTCCAGCTCGGCCAGCTCAGTGTCTAGCCTAGGCAACAGCTCACCAGTCACTGTGTCCCTGCTTGGAAGCCTCAAACTTGGAGTAGTTTTCCTGGCCGACCTGATGTCTTCCATGAGAACTGGTTCTCTACAGAAAGAGATAGGGGATGCGGTGATGCACATTGGTTTGACTATGTCCAGCTGGCAGCGGTCGTTCTTTTACTTGTCAGTGTGCTCAACCATGGTGGTCTGGCAAATGAAGCAGCTTTGTTGATGTCAAAGAGCGATATCTCACCCTCAAGCGTCATTGAAGCTGCCGGCCTGCTGGGACCCACTGCCTTCTACTGCTGCTGTGCCCCCTCATCGCTGGAGTCTAGGTGCAACACCATCCCCCTAGCTGCTGCTGTCACCTCCTTCTCCTGTGCCTCAGCCAACTTGATCCACGCAACTGGCTTGTCCTTGGTTCCCCATTCATCATCTTCTCCCTTGTAGAGCTTCACGTTATGCAGCTGCCATCCCGCTGGAGGAGGATGCATGCGCTCAAGGCCAAGACTGTCACGACATGTTGGTGGAGGATGTGGACACTTGCCCACGTTTGGATTGTTGCATGCAAAGTGCCTGCGGATGCGGTCACACGTTCCGCTCACTTTCTTGGCACATGCTCCGCAGATGAAGCCAGCCTTCTTCGCCGGCGTCGCCCATGCTTGGCAGTGTTTTGAAAGCTCCTTGGTGAGGAAAT
>SZWC01042303.1:0-10412 GCA_023375785.1 Penium margaritaceum
ACTGTGTTTCTGACCACTGTGTTTCTGACCACTGAATTTATGACCACCGTGTTTCTCACCAGTGTGTTTCTGACCACTGTGTTTTTGACCACTGTGTTTTTGACCACTGTGTTTCTGACCACTGTGTGTCTGACCAGTGTGTTTCTGACCACTGTGTTTTTGACCACTGTGTTTTTGACCACTGAATTTTTGACCACCGTGTTTCTCACCGGTGTGCTTCTGCCTACTGTGGTTTTGACCACTGTGTTTCTGACCACTGTGTTTCTGACCACTGTGTTCCTGACCACAGTATTTCTGACCACTATGTTTCTGACCACAGTGTTTCTGACCACTGTGTTTCTGACCACTGTGGTTCTGACCAGAGTGTTCTTGCCAACGTGTTTCTGAACAGTGTGTTTCCGAACACTGTGTTTCTAACCGCTGTATTTCTGACCACTGTGTTTCATACCACTGTGTTTCTGACCACTGTGTTTCTGACCACTTTGTTTCTGACCACTATGTTCCTGCCCACTGTGTTTCTGACCACTTTGTTTCTGACCACTGTGTTCCAGACCAGTGTGTTTCGGACTAGTGTGTTTCTAACCAGTGTGTTTCTTAAGAGTGTGTTTCTTACCACTGTGTTTGTGACCACTGTGTTTCTGACCGGTGTGTTTCTGACCAGTGTGTTTCTGACCAGTGTGTTTCTGACCAGTGTGTTTCTGACCAGTGTGTTTCTGACCAGTGTGTTTCTGACCAGTGTGTTTCTGACCAGTGTGTTTCTGACCACTGTGTTTATGACCAGTGTATTTTTGAACACTGTGTTTGTGACCAGTGTGCTTCTGGCCACTGTGTTTCTGACCACCGTGTTTCTGACAAGTGTGTTTCTGACCAGTGTTTTTCTGACCAGTGTGTTTCTGACAAGTGTGTTTCTGACCACTGTGTTTCGGACCAGTGTGTTTCTGACAACTGTGTGTATAACCCTGTGTTTCTGACCACTGTGTTTCTGACCAGTGTGTTTCTGACCACTTTGTTTCTGACCACTGTGTTTCTGACCACTGTGTTTGTGACCACTGGTATTCTGACCACTGTGTTTCTGACCAGTGTGTGTCTGACCACTGTGCTTCTGACCAGTCTGTTTCTGACCACTGTGTTTCTGACCACTGTGTTTCTGACCACTGTGTTTCTGACCACTGTGTTTCTGGCCATTGTGTTTCTGACCACTGTGTTTCTAACCACTGTGTTTCTGACCATTGTGTTTCTGAGCACTGTGTTTCTGACCACTGTGTTTCTAACCACTGTGTTTCTGACCATTGTGTTTCTGAGCACTGTGTTTCTGACCACTGTGTTTCTAACCACTGTGTTTCTGACCATTGTGTTTCTGAGCACTGTGTTTCTGACCACTGTGTTTCTAACCACTGTGTTTCTGACCATTGTGTTTCTGAGCACTGTGTTTCTGACCACTGTGTTTCTAACCACTGTGTTTCTGACCATTGTGTTTCTGAGCACTGTGTTTCTGACCACTGTGTTTCTAACCACTGTGTTTCTGACCATTGTGTTTCTGAGCACTGTGTTTCTGACCACTGTGTTTCTAACCACTGTGTTTCTGACCATTGTGTTTCTGAGCACTGTGTTTCTGACCACTGTGTTTCTAACCACTGTGTTTCTGACCATTGTGTTTCTGAGCACTGTGTTTCTGACCACTGTGTTTCTAACCACTGTGTTTCTGACCATTGTGTTTCTGAGCACTGTGTTTCTGACCACTGTGTTTCTAACCACTGTGTTTCTGACCATTGTGTTTCTGAGCACTGTGTTTCTGACCACTGTGTTTCTAACCACTGTGTTTCTGACCATTGTGTTTCTGAGCACTGTGTTTCTGACCACTGTGTTTCTAACCACTGTGTTTCTGACCATTGTGTTTCTGAGCACTGTGTTTCTGACCACTGTGTTTCTAACCACTGTGTTTCTGACCATTGTGTTTCTGAGCACTGTGTTTCTGACCACTGTGTTTCTAACCACTGTGTTTCTGACCATTGTGTTTCTGAGCACTGTGTTTCTGACCACTGTGTTTCTAACCACTGTGTTTCTGACCATTGTGTTTCTGAGCACTGTGTTTCTGACCACTGTGTTTCTAACCACTGTGTTTCTGACCATTGTGTTTCTGAGCACTGTGTTTCTGACCACTGTGTTTCTAACCACTGTGTTTCTGACCATTGTGTTTCTGAGCACTGTGTTTCTGACCACTGTGTTTCTAACCACTGTGTTTCTGACCATTGTGTTTCTGAGCACTGTGTTTCTGACCACTGTGTTTCTAACCACTGTGTTTCTGACCACTGTGTTTCTGACCACTGTTTTTCTGACCAGTGTGTTTCTGACCAGTTAGTTTTTGACCAGTGTGTTTCTGACCAGTGTGTTTCTGACCAGTGTGTTTCTGACCACTGTGTTTCTGACCGGTGTGTTTCTAACCACTGTGTTTCTGACCACCGTGTTTATGACCAGTGTGTTTCTGACCACTGAGTTTCTGACCGCTGTGTTTCTGACCACTGTGTTTCTGAGCACTGTGTTTCGGACCACTGTGTTTCTGACCATTGTGTTTCTGACCACTGTGTTTCTAACCGCTGTATTTCTGACCACTGTGATTCTGACCACTGTGTTTCTGACCACTGTGTTTCTGACCAGTGTGTTTCTGACCTCTGTGTATATGACCACCGTGTTTCTGACCACTGTGGTTCTGACCACTGTGTTTCGGACCCCTGTGTTTTGGACCACTGTGCTTCTGACCACAATGTTTATGACCAGTGTGTTTCTGACCAGTGGGGTTCTGACCACAATGTTTCTGACCATTGTGTTTATGACTACTGTGTTTCTGACCACTGTGTTTCTAACCACTGTGTTTCTGACCACTGTGATTTTTACCACTGTGTTTCAGACCACTGTATTTGTGACCACTGTGTTTATGACCAACGTGTTTCTGACCAGTGTGTTCCTGACCAGTGTGTTTCTGACCACTGTGTTTCTGACCGCTGTGTTTCTGACCACAGTGTTTCTGACCACTGTGTTTCTGGCCACAGTGTTTATGACCGCTGTGTTTCTGACCACTGTGTTGCTCACCAGTGTGTTTCTGACCAGTGTGTTTCCGACCAGTGTGTTTCTCGCCAGTGTGTTTCTGACCACTGTGTTTTTGACCACTGTGTTTCTGACCACTGTGTTTCCGAACACTGTGTTTCTGCCCAGTGTGTTTCTGACCAGTGTGTTTCTGACCACTGTGTTGCAGGCCAGTGTGTTTCTGACCACTGTGTGTATGACTTTGTGTTTCTGACCACTGTGTTTCTGACCAGTGTGTTTCTGACCACTGTGTTTCTGGCCACTGTGTTTCTAACCACTGTGTTTCTGACTACTGTGTTTCTGACCATTGTGTTTCTGACAAGGGTGTTTCTGACCATCGTGTTTTTGACCACTGTGTTTCTGACCACTGTGTTTCTGACCACTGTTTCTGACCAATGTGTTTCCGACTAGTGTGTTTCTGATAACTGTGTTTCTGACGACTGTGTTTCTGACCAGTGTGTTTCTGAAAAGTGTGTTTCTGACCACTGTGTTTCGGACCAGTGTATTTCTGACTACTGTGTGTATGACCCTGTGTTTCTGACCACTTTGTCTCTGACCACTGTGTTTCTGACCACTGTGTTTCTGACCACTGTGTTTCTGACCACTGTGTTTCTGACCAGTGTGTGTCTGGCCACTGTGTTTCTGACCAGTGTGTTTCTCACCACCGTGTTTCTGACCACTGTGTTTCTAACTACGGTGTTCCTGACCGGTGTGTTTCTGACCAGTGTGATTCCGACCATTGTGTTTCTGACCAGTGTGTTTCTGACCACTGTGTTTCTGACCACTGTGTTTCTGACCACTGTGTGTCTGACCAGTGGGTTTTTTGACTATTGTGTTTCTGACCACTGTGTTTGTGATCACTGTGTTTGTGACCACCGGGTTTCTGACAACTGTGTTTTTGATCACTGTGTATCAGACCAGTGTGTTTCTGACCACTGTGTTTCCGACCAGTGTGTTTCTGAACACTGTGTTTCCGACCACTGTGTTTCTGACCAGTGTGTTTCTGACCACTGTAGTGCTGACCACTGTGCCTCTAACCAGTGTAATTCTGACCACTGTGTTTCGGACCACTGTGTTTCTGACCACTGTGTTTCTGACCAGTGCGTGCCTGCACAGTGTGTATTTGACCACTGTGTTTTTGACCACTGTGTTTCTGACTAGTGTATTTCTGACCAGTGTATGTCTGACAAGTGGGTTTCTGACCACTATGTTTCTGACCACTGTGTTTCCGACCAGTGTGTTTCTGATCCGTGTGTTTCTGACCACTGCGTTTCTGATCAGTGTGTTTCTCACCACTGTGTTTCTGACCAGTGTGTTTCTCACGACTGTGTTTATGACCCTGTGTTTCTGACCACCGTGTTTCAGACCACTGTGTTTCTGACCACTTTGTGTCTGACCACTGTGTTTATGACCACCGTGTTTGTAACCATTGTGTTTCTGACCACTGTGTTTCTGACCACTGTGTGTCTGACCAATGTGTTTTTGACCATTGTGTCTCTGACCACTGTGTTCCTGACCACTGTGTTGCTGACCACTGTCTTTATGACCAGTGTGTTCAACCCAGTGTGTTTCTTACCACTGTGCTTCTGACCAAAGTGTTTCTGACTACTGTGTTTCTGAGCAGTGTGTGTCTTAACACTGTGTTTCTGACCAGTGTGTTACTAACCAGTGTGTTTTCGACCAGTGTGTTTCTGACCACTGTGTTTCTGACCAGTGTATTTCTGACCAGTATGTTTCTGACCACTGTGTTTCTGACCAGTGTGTTTGTGACCACTGTGTTTCTGACCACCGTCTTTCTGACCAGTGTGTTTCTGACCACAGTGTTTCTGACCACTGTGTATCTGACCAGTGTGTTTCTGACCACTATGTTTCTGACCAGTGTGTTTCTGACCACTGTTTCAGACCATTGTGTTTCTTACCAGTGTGTTTCTGACCACTGTGTTTTTAACAGTGTGTTTCTGACCAATGTGTTTCTGACCACTGTGTTTCTGACCAGTGTATTTCTGACTAGTGTGTTTCTGACCAGTGTGTTTCTGACCAGTGTGTTTCTGACCAGTGTGTTTCTGACCACTGTGTTTGTGACCCGTGTGTTTCTGACCACTGTGTGTAAGACCCTGTGTTTCTGACCAGTGTTTCTGACCAGTGTGTTTCTGACCACTTTGTTCCTGACCACTGTGTTTCTGACCACTGTATTTCTGACCACTGTGTTTCTGACCACTGTGTTTCTGACCACTGTCTTTCTGACCAGTGTGTTTTCGACCATTGTGTTTCTGACCAGTGTGTTTCTGACCACTGTGTTTCTGACAACTGTGTTTCTGACCACTGTGTTTCTGACCCATGCGTTTTGGACTACTTTGATTCTGACCACTCTGTTTGTGACCGCTGTGTTTCTGACTGGTGTGTTTCTTACCCTTGTGTTCCTGACCAGTGTGTTTTTGCCCACTGTGTTTCTGACCAGTCAGTTTCTGACAACTGTGTTTCTGACCAGTGTGTTTGTGACCACTGTGTTTCTGACCACTGTGTTTCCGACCACTGTGTTTATGTACACTGTGTTTCTGACCACTGTGTTTCTAACCACCCTGTTTCTGACCACCGTGTTCATGACCAATGTGTTTCTGACCATTGTGTTTCTGTCCACTGTGTTTCTGACCAGCGTGTTTCTGACCACTGCGTTTCTGACCACTGTGTTTCTGACCAGTGTGTGTCTGACCACTGTGTTTCTGACCAGTGTGTTTCTGACCAGTGTGTTTCTGTCCACTGTGTTTCTGACCAGCGTGTTTCTGACCACTGCGTTTCTGACCACTGTGTTTCTGACCAGTGTGTGTCTGACCACTGTGTTTCTGACCACTGTGTTCCTGACCACTATGTTTCTGACCACGGCGTTTTGGACCACTGTGTTTATGACCAGTGTGTTTCTGACCAGTGTGTTTCTGACCAGTGTGTTTGTGACCACTGCTTTTCTGACCACAATGTTTCTCACCATTGTGTTTCTCACAAGTGTGTTTCTGACCACCGTGTGTTTGACCACTATGTTTCTGACCACTGTGTTTCTGACCCCTGTTTCTGACCACTCTGGGTTTGAGCAGTGTGTATCTGACCAATGTGTTTCTGACCACTGTGTTTCAACCAGTGTGTTTCTGACCACTGTGTTTCCGACCACTGTGTTTCTGACCAGAGTGTTTCTGACCAGTGTGTTTCTGACCAATGTGTTGCTGACCAGTGTGTTCCTGACCACTGTGTGTATGACCATGTGTTTGTGACCACTGTGTTTCTGACCAGTGTGTCTCTGACCTCTGTGTTTCTGACCACTGTGTTTCTGACCCCTATGTTTCTGACCACTGTGTTTCTGACCAGTGTGTTTCTGACCTCTGTGTTTCTGACCACTGTGTTTCTGACCACTGTGTTTCTCACCACTATTTCTGACCACCGTGGTTTTGACCAGTGTGTATCTGACCAATGTGTTTCTGACCACTGTGTTTCCGGCCAGTGTGTTTCTGACCCATGTGTTTCCGACCCCTGTGTTTCTGACCAGTGTTTTTCTGACCAGTGTGATTCTGACCACTGTGTTTCTGACCAGTGTGTTTCTGACCACTGTGTGTATGACCCTGTGTTTGTAACCACTTTGTTTCTGACCAGCCTGTTTCCGACCACTGTGTTTCTGACCCCTATGTTTCTGACCACTGTGTTTCTGACCAGTGTGTATCTGACCACCGTGTTTCTGACCGGTGTGTTTCTGAGCACTGTGTTTCTGACCACTGTGTTTCTGATCACTGTGTTTCTAACCACTGTGTTTTTGGCCACTCTGTTATGACCACCGTGTTTCTGACTACTTTGTTTCTGACCAGTCTGTATCTGACCAGTGTGTTTCCAACTAGTGTGTTTCTGAGCAGTGTGTTTCTGACCAGTGTGTTTCTTACCAATGTGTTTCTGAACAGTGTGTTTCTGACCTCTGTGTTTTTGACCACTGTGTTTCTGACCACTGTGTTTCAAACCAGTGTGTTTCTGACCAGTGTGTTTCTGACCAGTGTCATTCTGACCTGTGTGTTTCTGACCAGTGTGTTTCTGACCAGCGTGTTTCTGACCACTGTTTCTGACCACTGTGTGTCTGACCACTGTGTTCCTGACCAATGTGTTTCTGAACACTGTGTTTCTGACAACTGTGTTTCTGACCAGTGTGTTTCTGACCAGTTTTTTCCTAACCAGTGTGTTTCTGACCAGTGTGTTTCTGACCAGTGTCCTTAGGACCACTGTGTTTCTGACCAGTGTGTTTGTGACCAGTGTCCTTCTGACCACTGCGTTTCTGACCAGTGTCCTTCTGATCACTGTGTTTCTGTACACTGTGTGTCTGACCACTGTGTTTCTGACCAGTGTGTTTCTGACCAGTGTCCTTCTGATCACTGTGTTTCTGTACACTGTGTGTCTGACCACTGTGTTTGTGACCACTGTGTTCATGACCAATGTGTTTCTGACCACTGTGTTTCTGACCAGTGTGTTCATGACCACTGTGTTTCTCACTACTGTGTTTTTGACCAGTAGGTTTCTGACCAGTGTGTTTTTGACCACTGTGTTTCTGACCACTGTCTTTCTCACCACTGTTTTTTTACCATTGCCTTTCCGACCACTGTGTTTTTGACCACTGTTTTTCTGACCACTATGTTTCTCACCACTGTGTTTCTGATCGCTGTGTTTCTGACCACTGTGTTTCTGACCGCTTTGTTTCTGATTGGTGTGTTTCTGACCACTGTGTCTCTGACCAGTGTGTTTATGACCAGTGTGTTTATGCACAGTGTGTTTATGACCACTGTGTTTCTGACCAGTGTATTTCTGACCACTGTGTTTCTGACCAGTAAGTTTCTGACCACTGTTTCTGACCACCGTGTTTCTGACCGGCGTGTTTCTGACCAGTGTGTTTCTGACCAGTGTGTTTCTGACCAGTGTATTTCTCACCACTGTGTTTGTGACCAGTGTGGTCCTGACCACTATGTGTATGACCCTGTGTTTCTGACCACGGTGTTTCTCACCAGTGTGTTTCTGACCACATTGTTTCTGACTGCTTTGTTTCTGACCACTCTATTTCTGACCACTATGTTTCTGACCACTGTGTTTCTGACCAGTGTGTTTCTGACCACTGTGTTTCTGACCAGTGTATTTCTGAAGACTGTGTTTCTGAACACTGTGTTTCTGACCACTATGTTTCTGACCAATGTGTTTCCGGCCACTGTGTTTACGACAACTGTGTTTCTGACCACTGTGTTTCTGACCAGTGTGTTTCTGACCAGTGTGTTTCCGACCATTGTGTTTCTGACCATTGTGTTTCTGACCACTGTGTTTCTGACCATTGTGTTTCTGACCACAGTGTTTCTGACTAGTGTGTTTGTGACCACTGTGTTTGTGACCGTTGTGTTTCTGACCAGTGTGTTTCTTTCCACTGTGTTTTTGACCAGTGTGTTTCTGCCCACTGTGAATCTGACCAGTAAGTTTCTGACAACTGCGTTTCCGACCACTGTATTTCTGTACACTGTGTTTCTGACCACTGTGTTCCTGACCACCGTGTTTCTGACCACAACTTTCTGACCACTGTGTTTCTGACCAGCGTGTTTCTGACCACTACGTTTCTGACCATTGTTTTTCTGACCAGTGTGTGTCTGACCACTGTGATTCTGACCACTGTGTTCCTGACCACTCTGTTTCTGAGCACGGTGTTTCTGACCGCTGAATTTGTGACAGCTGTGTTTCTGACCAGTGTGCTTCTGACCAGTGTGTTTCTGACCACTGTGTTTCTGACAAGTGTGTTTCTGACCACTGTGTTCCTGACCTCTGTGTTTCCGAGCATTGTGTTTCTGACCACTGTGTTTATGTGCAACTGACCAGTGTGTTTTTGACAACTGTGTTTCTGACCACTGTGTTTCTGATCAGTGTGTTTCTGGCCATTGTGTTTCTGACCATTGTGATTCTGACACCTGTGCATCTCACCAGTGTGTTTCTCACCACTGTGTTTCTGACCAGTGTGATTCTGACCAGTGTGTTTCTGACTAGTGTTTTTCTGACCACTGTGTTTCTGACCACTGTGTTTCTTACCAGTGTGTTTCTGACCACCGTATCTCTGACCACTGTGTTTCTGACCAGTGTGTTTCTGAACACTGTCTTTCTGACCACCTTGTTTCTGACCACTGTGTTTCTGAACAGTGTGTTTCGAACCAGTATGTTTCTGACCACTGTATTTCTGACTAGTGCGTTTCTGACCAGTGTGTTTGTGACCACTATTTTTTGGACCACCGTGTTTCTGACCAGTGTGTTTCTGACCAATGTGTTTCCCACCACTGTGTTCCTGACCACTGTGTTTCTGACCACTTTGTTTCTGACCACTGTGGTATTGACCACTGTGTTTCTGACAAGTATGTTTCTGACCACTGTCTTTCTGACCACTGTGTTTCTGGGCACCTTGTTTCTGACAACTGTGTTTCTAACCAGTGTGCCTCTGACCAGTGCGTTTCTGACCTCTGTGTTTCTGACCACTGTGCTTCTGACCACTGTGTTTGTAACCAGTAAGTTTCTGACCAATGTGTTTCTGACCCATGTGTTTCTGACCAGTGTATTTCTGACCACTGTGTTTCTGACCAGTGGGATTTCGACCACTGTGCTTTTGACCATTGTGTTTCTGACTACTGTGTTTCTGACCACCGTGTTTCTGACCAGTGTGTTGCTGACCATTGTGTTTCTGACCACTGTGCTCAGTACCAGTGTGTTTCTGACCACAGTGTTTGTGACCACCGTGTTTCTGACTAGTGTGTTTCTGACCAGTGTGTTTCTGACCTGTGTGCTTCTGACCAATGTGTTTCTGACCAGTGCGTTTAAATCCACTGTGTTTCTGACCACTGGGTTTCTGACTAGTGTGTTTCTGACCACTGTGTCTATGATCAGCGTGTTTCTGACCACTGTGTTTCTGACCAGTGTGTTTCTTACCACTGTGTTTCTGACCAGTGTGTTTCTGACCACTGTGTTTCTCACCAGTGTGTTTCTGACCACTCTGTTTCTGACCAGTGTGTTTCTGACCACTGTTCATCTGACCACTGTGTTTCTGACCAGTGTGTCTCTGACCAGTGTGTTTCTGACCAGTGTGTTTTTTTCCAGCATGTTTTTAACCACTGTGTTTCTGGTCACTGTGTTTCTGACCAGTGTGTTTCTGACCATTGTGTTTCTGACCACTTTGTTTCTGACCGCTGCGTTCGTGAACAGTGTGTTTCTGACCACTGTGTTTCTGACCAGTGTGTTCCTGACCACAAGTTCTGACCACTGTATTTCTGAACACTGTGTTTCTGACCACTGTGTTT
>SZWC01042314.1:0-10404 GCA_023375785.1 Penium margaritaceum
GGGGGGGGGGGGGGGGGGGGGGAATAAGGTGTGTCGGCTGCTCAAAGCCCTCTACGGCCTCAAGCAGGCACCACGCCAATGGAACAAGTGCATCCACGAGTTCTTTATTGGTCAGGGCCTCAGGCGCCTTCATTCCAATCATTCTGTGCACTACAAAGATGGCCTTCACAATCTTGGAGTCATCCTATATTTCGACGATCTCATCCTGTTTGGCCGCTCTCTGACCATCATCACCAGTTTCAAGAAGGTGCTGTCTGCCACATTTGAGATGAGTGACGTGGGACCCCTTCGTTTCTATCTAGGGATCCAGATCCATCACAGCCAGAGCCCGTCTGTGGTCACTCTTTCCCAAAGCACCTACATCAACCGCATGGCTGAGAAGTTTTCTCTTCACAACCCCCATCCCACTAGCACGCCACTACCGGTGGATCATGGTCTCACCAAGCCCGTGACTCCTGAACTCCTGGCAGACCCATGCGACACGAAGCTGTACCCCAGCTTGGTTGGGTCGCTGATGTATGCCAGTGTGGGAACTCGCCCTGATCTTTCTTATGCCGTTGGGCTTCTCAGTCAGGGCTGCAAAAATCCTACAAAGGATCATGTCACAGCAGCAAAGCGCTGCATCAAGTATCTCAAGTGCAACGCCGAGTACAAGATCAAGTACAGCCCACAAACCAGCGTGCGCCTCACCAGATTCTGCGATGCAGATCTCTCTGGTGACAAGAGCACCAGTCAATCGACATCAGAATATGTCTTTCTCCTGAGTGGGGGACCTGTCAGTTGGAGGTCCAAGAAGTAGTCAGTAGTGGCTTTGTCATCTACTGAGGGTGAGTATATCGCAGCAAGCAAAGCCACCAGAGAAGCCGTCTGGCTTTGCATGCTGCTCGAAGAACTCGGTTTCTGTCAGATGGAACCAACTACAATCTTTTGCGACAATCAGGGCACGATTGCATTGAGTATGGACCCTGTACTGCATGACAGGACCAAGCATGTGAAACGCCAGTACCATTATGTTCGAGATGCACTGGCCGAAGGAGATGTACAACTTGATTTCGTCGGCACAAAAGATCAAGTCGCCGATATGTTCACGAAGGCTCTGGAGCACCGCGACCATGACAAGCTGTGTGAGGGCATCGGCTTGCAGCTGAAATAAACACGCGCTCTCACCACAGTTTCATGGTGCGGGACATGGTGTGCCAATCGGCGACTCAAGCCGAAAACGGCACTGCTCATTGACTCATTGACTCCTTGACCCTCGTTGACCTCACCGTAGCGCCACTGTTGTTTTGGCTAAACAAGAAAAACAGAGGGAGGGAGTGATGAGCGATGTCCACATCCCCCAATGCAAGGAATGGATCGTGGACGAGGATTTTGAGGGCCACAGCGTTTCTAAAACATAGACATGTTTCACTGATCTGGGGGGGATGAGAGACCTTGTAGGTGTTTTTAGGTTTCTTTTGTTTTCTTGCTGTTTCGTTGAGGACAATGGAGCATATGGGGGGGAATGTTGCAACTGATCAAAAAGGTATGCTCCAATGGGGCAAAACCCAGAGGGCCAGGGGAGGAGTGCTACCTCCTCCCCTGATCCTCTGCAGCCTAACCTACTATACTATACTCCTGCCCTGATGGGACTGGCAGAGAGGGTAATCCCATGCCTCCACCAGTCCACTCAATTGTACCTATTTGCGATGGTAGTACTCTGAGAAACAGGATATATCATGTGGATCTTTGCACAGTAAAGCGGAGAGGTCTTCGGAAGTTCCGATGGGACGCAGTGGCTGACGTGGAGCATCGACAAGAACCATTGGAAGCAGACACGGAGTACCGGACCGGAGGGGCGGACAAGTTTCGATTATCGATCTCATGATCGATCATCGAATAGCATCGACGGCCTGCGACTTCCAGATAAACGACAATCTATGGTCTACGACCAATACATAAATACGTGAAGGACTCCGAGAAGAGAGGGGGATTCTGGAAGATTGACCAAATGGGACGCAAACCGATCCTTACCTATGGGATGCCTTCGGCACACTTAGCGGAACAGCACTCAAGGACTGTCGCTATGCACGATGCGGCAACCGAGGCGTGAACAGCGACAGGACTACATAAGCAATTGTTTTTGCTGGTTCTTTTTTCTAATAGTTAGATTCAGTCAGTAGCTACCCTTGTACCCAGAATCTGGAGTTTCTTGAATCAAGGATTCTGTGCTATCTCTGTCTCTCATCGCAAGTGTATTGTGGATCTGGTTTGGACAAGCCTGTGTTGATCCACATGAGTATGCGATTGGTTTGCGCTGTATCGTAAGAGCTCTTGTGACATTTAACGTTCCATATTTCCAACATTTAAGTGCGTGTAAGTACGTGTAAGTGTGTGTAAGTATGGTTTACGTTCGTGTAAGTGGGTGTAAGTGCGTGGAAGTGTGTGTAAGTTTGTGTAAGTGTGTGGAAGTGCGTGGAAGTATATGTTAGTGCGTGTAAGTGCGTAAGTGCGTGTAAGTGCGTATAAGAGCGTGTAAATGTGTGTAAGTGTGTGTACGTGCTTGCAAATGTGTGTAAGTACGTGTTAGTGCATGTAAGTACGTGTAAATGTGTGAAAGTACGTGTAAGTTTGTGTACGTGTGTGTCAGTGCGTGTAAGTGCCTCTAAGTGCATGTAAGTGTGTGTAAGTGTGTGTAAGTATGTGTAAGTTTGTGTAAGTGCGTGTAAGTTTGTGTAAGTGCGTGTAAGTTTGTGTAAGTGCGTGTGAGTGCATGTGAGTGACTGTAAGTGCGTATAAGTGCGTGTAAGTACGTGTAAGTGCATGTTAGTGCGTGTAAGTGTGTGTACGTGCGTTTAAGTGCGTGTAAGTGTGTGTAAGTGTGTGTAAGTGAGTATACGTTTGTGTAAGTGCGTGTAAGTGCGTGTAAGTGCGTGTACGTGTGTGTAAGTATGTGCAAGTGCGTGTAACTGCGTGTAAGTGCATGTAAGTGTGTGTAAGTGTGTATAAGTACGTGTACGTTCGTGTAGGTGTGTGTAAGTGCGTGTAAGTGCATGTAACTACGTGTAAGTAAGTGTAAGTATGTGGAAGTACAAGTAAGTGCGTGTAAGTATGTGTAAGTGCAAGTAAGCATGTGTAAGTGCGTGTAAGTGCGTGTAAGTGCGTGTAAGTGTGTTTAAGTGCGTGTAAGTGTGTGTAAGTGTGTGTAAGTACGTGTAAGTACGTGTAAGTACGTGTAAGTACGTGTAAGTGCAAGTACGTGCGTGTAAGTACGTGTAAGTGCGTGTAAGCACGTGTAAGTGCGTGTACGTACGTCTAAGTATGTGTAAGTGCGTATTAGTACGTGTAAGTGCGTGTAAGTGCATGTAAGTGCGTGTAAATACGTGTAAGTGTGTGTAGGTGCGTGTAAGTGCGCGTAAGTATGTGTAAGTGTGTGTGAGTGTTTGTAAATGCGTGTTATTGTGTGTGAGTGAGTGTAAGTGCGTGTAAGTGCGTTTAAGTGCGTGGAAGTATGTGTAAGTGCGTGGATGTGTGTGTAACTATGTGTAATTGTGTATAAGTGCGTGTAAGTACGTACAAGTGCATGTAATTTCATGTAAGTTCGTGTAAGTGCGTGTAAGTAAGTGTACGTTTGTGTAAGTGTGTATAAGTGGGTGTACGTTTGTGTTAGTGTGTGTAAGTGCGTGTAAGTGCGTGCAAGTGCGTGTAAGTTTTGTAAGTACGTGTACGTGCATATAAGTGTGTGTAAGTGTGTGTAAGTACGTGTAAGTGCGTGTAAGTTCGTGTAAGTGTGTGTAAGTGCATGTAAGTGCATGTAAGTGCGTATAAGTGCATGGAAGTGCGTGGAAGAGCGTGTAAGTGTGTGGAAGTGTGTGTAAGTACGTGTAAGTACGTGTAAGTGCATGTAAGTGCGTGTAAGTTGGTGTAAGTACGTGTAAGTATGTGTAAGTGCGTGTAAGTTCGTGTATGTGTTTGTACGTGCATTTAAGTGTGTGTAAGTGCGTGTAAGTACGGCTAAGTACGTGTAAGGGTGTGAAATGCGTATACGTACGTGTAAGTTCGTTTAGGTGCGTGTATGTGCATGTATGTGCGTGTAAGTGTGTGTAAGTCCGTGTAAGTGTGTGTAAGTGCGGTTTAAGTTCGTGTAAGTATGTGTAAGTGCGTGTAAGTGCGTGTAAGTGCGTGTAAGTGCGTGTAAGTACGTGTAAGTGCGTGTTAGTACGTGTAAGTGCGTGTAAGTACGTGTAAGTGCGTGTAAGTGCGTGTCAGTGCGTGTCAGTACGTGTAAGTGCGTGTAAGCGTCTGTGAGTGTGTGTAAGCGGGTGTAAGTGTGTGTGAGTATGTGTAAGTGGGTGTAACTATGTGTAAATGTGTGTAAGTGCGTGTAAGTGAGTGGAAGTGTGTGTAGGTACCTCTAAGTGCATGTAAGTGCGTGTAAGTGCGTAGAAGTGCGTATAAGTGCATGTAAGTGCGTGTAAGTACGTGTAAGTGTGTATAAGTGCGTGTAAGTGCGTGTAAGTGGGTGTAAGTATGTATAAGTACGTGTAAGTATGTGTATGTGCATGTACGTACGTGTAAGTGCGTGTAAGTACGTGTAAGTGCGTCTAAGTTCGTGTAAGTGTGTGTAAGTAGGTGTACGTTTGTGTAAGTGTGTACAAGTGCGTGTAAGTGCGTGTAAGTGCGTGTACGTAGTGTGAGTGCGTGTAAGTGCGTGTTATTGCGTGTAAGTACGTGTAAGTTTGTGTAAGTACATGTAAGTGCGTGTAAGTGTGTGGAAGTACGTGTAAGTGCGTGTAAGTGTGTGGAAGTGCATGTAAGTGCGTGTAAGTGCGTGTAAGTACGTGTAAGTGCGTGTAAGTGTGTGTAAATGCGTGTAAGTGCATGTAAGTACTTCTAAGTGTATGTTATTACGTGTAAGTGTGTGTACGTGGGTATAAGCTCGTGTGTAAGTGCATGTACGTGCGCACAAGTGCGTGTAAGTACGTGTAAGTGCATGTAAGTGCATGTAAGTACATGTAAGTGTGTGTAAGTACGTTTAAGTACGTGTAAGTGCGTGTAGGTGAGTGTAAGTGCGTGTAAGTGCGTGTAAAAGCATGAAAGTGTGTGCAAGTACGTGCAAGTATGTGTAAGTACGTGTAAGTACGTGTAAGTGCATGTAAGTGCGCGTAAGTGCATGTAAGTGTGTGTAAGTGCGTGTAAGTGTGTGTAAGTGCATGTAAGTACTTGTAAGTTTGTGTAAGTGCGTGTAAGTGTGTGTAAATGCGTGTAAGTTTGTGTAAGTGCGTGTAAGTATGTGTCAGTGCGTTTTAGTGTGTGTAAGCACGTGTAAGTGCGTGTAAGTACGTGTAAGTACGTGTAAGTGCGTGTAAGTTCATGTAAGTGCGTGTAAGCGCGTGTAAGTGCATGTAAGTGCGTGTATGTGCGTGTACGTGCTTGTAAGTGCTTGTAAGTGCGTGTTAGTGCATGTTAGTGCATGTAAGTGCGTGTAAGTTCGTGTAAGTACGTGTAAGTGCGAGTAAGTGCGTGAAAATGCCTGTAAGTTTGTGTAAGTGCGTGTAAGTGCATATAAGTGTGTGTAAGTACGTGTAAGTTGGTGTAAGTTCATGTAAGTTCGTGTAACTTTACGTAAGTGCGTGTAAGTGCGTGTAAGTGCGTGTAACTGCGTTTAAGTGCGTGTAAGTGCGTATAAGTGTGTATAAGTGCGTGTAAGTATGTGTAAGTGCGTATAAGTACGTGTAAGTATGTGTATGTTCGTGTAAGTACGTGTAAGTGCATATATGTGCTTGTAACGACGTGTAAGTGCTAGTAAGTGCGTGATAGTGTGTGCAATTTCATGTAAGTGCGTGCAAGTGCGTGTAAGTACGTGTAAGTGCATGTAAGTGTGTGTAAGTGCGTGTAAGTGTGTGTAAGTTTGTGTAAGTACGTGTAAGTGTGTGTAAGTACGTGTAAGTGCATGTATGTATGTGTAAGTATGTGTAAGTGCGTGTAAGTATGTGTAAGTGCATGTAAGCATGTGTAAGTACGTGTAATTGCGTGTAAGTTCGTGTAAGTTCGTGTAAGTGAGTGTAAGTGCGTGTAAGTGTGTCCGTGGAGGTGCGTGTAAGTGCGTGTTAGTGCGTGGAAGTGTGTGTAAAGTGCATGTAAGTGTGGTTTATGTGTGTGTAAATTCATGTAAGTTTGTGTAAGTACGTGTAAGTGCGTGAAAGTGTGTGTAAGTGTGTGGAAGTGCGTGTTACTGCGTGTTAGTACGTGTAAGTGTGTATAACTGCGTGTAAGTACGTGTAAATGAGTGTAAGGGTATGTAAGTGCGTGTAAGTACGTATAAGTGCATGTACGTGTGTGTAAGTACGTTTAAGTGTGTGTAAGTGCTTGTAAGTACGTGTAAGTGCGTGTAAGTGTGTGTAAGTGCGTGTCAGTATGTGTAAGTTCATGTAAGTGCGTGTAAGTGCATATAAGTGCGTGTAAGTGCGGTTTAAGTTCATGTAAGTGCGTGTAAGTGCGTGTAACTTGGTGTAAGTGCGTGTAAGTATGTGTACGTGTGTGTGAGTACGTGTAAGTGCGTGTAAATACGTGTAAGTACGTGTAAGTTTGTGTAAGTGCGTGTAAGTACTAGTAAGTGCGTGTAAGTGCGTGTATGTGCGTGTTAGTATGTGTAAGTGCATGTAAGTGCATGTAAGTGCGTGTAATTGTGTGTAAGTGCGTGCAAATGCGTGTTAGTGCATGTAAGTGCGTGTAAGTGCGTGTAAGTGCGTCTAAGTGCATGTTAGTGCGTGTCAGTGTGTGTCAGTGCGTGTAAGTTGGTGTAACTGTGTGTAAGTATGTGTAAGTGTGTGTAAGTGTGTGTAAGTTTGCGTAAGTGTGTGTAAGTGCGTGTAAGTACGTGCAAATGTGTGTAAGTTTGTGTAAGTGCATGTTAGTACATGTAAGTGCGTGCAAGTGCGTGCAAGTACGTGTAAGTATGTGTAAGTGCGTGTAAGCGTGTGTAATTGTGTGTAAGTGTGTGTACGTTCATGTAAGTATGCATAAGTGCATGTAAGTGTGTGCAAGTACGTACAAGTACGTGTAAGCATGTGTAAGTACAAGTTAGTGCGTGTAAGTACGTGTAAGTGCATGTAAGCTCGTGCAAGTACGTGTAAGTGCGTGTAAGTGCGTGTAAGTGCGTGTAAGTCCGTGTAAGCATGTGTAAGCATGTGGAAGTGCGTGTAAGTGTGTGTAAGTGCGTGCAAGTGCGTGTGAGTGTGTGTTAGTGTGTGTAAGTACGTGTCAGTGTGTGTAAGTGCATGTAAGTACGTATAATTATGTGCAAGTGCATGTAAGTGCGTGTAAAAGCGTGTAAGTGCGAATAAGTGTGTGTACGTTTGTGTATTGTATGTAAGTGCATGTAAGTACATGTTAGTTTGTGTTAGTGCGTGTAAGTATGTGTAACCGCGTGTAAGTGTGTGTAAGTGCGTGTAAGTGCATGTAAGTATGTGTAGGTACATGTAAGTGCGTTTAAGTGCGTGTAAGTGTGTGTAAGTGTGTATAAGTGTGTGTAAGTGCGTGTAAGTGCTTGTAAGTACGTGTAAGTGCGTGCAAGTGCATGCAAGTACGTGTAAGTACATGTAGGTGCGTGTAAGTACGTGTAAGTACTTGTAAGTGCGTGTAAGTGTGTGTATGTGAGTGTAAGTACGTGTTTGTGTGTGTAAGAATGTTTAAGTTTGTGTAAGTGCGCATAAGTGTGTGTAAGTGCGTGTAAATGCGGTTTATGTTTGGGTAAGTGCATGTAAGTACGTGTAAGTACATGAAAGTTTGTGTAAGTACGTGTAAGTATGTGTCAATGCGTGTTTGTATGTGTAAGTGCGTGTAAGTACGTGTAAGTACGTGGAAGTGCAAGTAAGTGCGTGTAAGTGCGTGTAAGTACATGTAAGTGCGTGAAAGTGCGTGTAAGTGCATGTTACTGCGTGTAAGTACGTGTAAGTTTGTGTAAGTGAATGTAAGTACATGTAAGTGTGTATAAGTTGGTGTAAGTAAGTGTAAGTACGTGTAAGTACATGTAAGTGCTTGTAAGTGTGTGTAAGTGCGTGTAAGTGCATGTAAGTGCGTGTAAGTGTGTGTAAGTGTGTGTAAGTGCTTGTAAGTGTGTGTAAGTACATGTTAGTGCATGTAAGTGTATATAAGTTTGTATAAGTTTGTGTAATTGCATGTAAGTACGAGTTCGTGGGTGCAAATGCCTGTAAGTACATGTGAGTGCATGTGTGTGTAAGTACGTGTAAGTTGGTGTAAGTGCATGTACGTTCGTGTAAGTTCGCATAAGTACGTGTAAGTGCGTGTAAGTGCGTGTAAGTGCGTGTAAGTGGATGTAAGTGCGTGTAAGTACGTGTTAGTGTGTGTCAGTATGTGTAAGCACGTGTAAGTGCGTCTAAGTACGTGTAAGTACGTGTAAGCGCATTTAAGTGCGTGTAAGTGCGTGTAAGTATGTGTAAGTATGTGTATGTGTGTAAGTACGTGTAAGTGTGTGTAAGTTTGTATAAGTGTATGTAAGTGCGTGTAAGTGCGTGTAAGTACATGTATGTACGTGTAAGTATGTGTAAGTGCATGTAAGTATGTGTAAGTGCATGTAAGCACATGTAAGTGCGTGTAAGTGCGTGTAAGTGTGTGTATGTGCGTGTAAGTGCGTGTAAGTACATGTATGTACGTGTAAGCATGTGTAAGTGCATGTAAGTACGTGTAAGTACGTGTAAGTACATGTAAGTACGTCCATATAAGTGCGTGTAAGTGCGTGTTAGTAATTGTAAGTGTATGTAAGTGCGTGTAAGTGCATGTAAGTGTGTGTAAAGTGCGTGTAAGTTTGTGTAAAGTGCGGTTTATGTGCGTGTAATTTTGTGTAAGATCGTACATGTGCGTGTAAGTGCTTGAAAGTGCGTATCAGTAGGTGTAAGTGTGTGTTAGTATGTGTTAGTGCGTGTAAGTGTGTGTACCTGCGTGTAAGTGTGTGTAAGTGTGTGTGAGTACGTGTAAGTACGTGTAGGTATGTGTAAGTGTATGTAAGTGCATGTAGGTACCTGTAAGTACGTGTAAGAGCGTATAAGTGTGTGTAGGTGTGTGTAAGTGTGTGCAAGTGTGTGTAAGTGCGTGAAAGTGCGTGCACGTACGTGTAAGTGTGTGTAAGTGCGTGTAAGTGCATGTAAGTGCGTGTAAGTGCGTGTAAGTGTGTGTCAGTACGTGTAAGTTTGTGTAAGTGCGTGTAAGTATGTGTAAGTGCGTGCTAGTGCGTATAAGTGTGTGTAAGTGCGTGGAAATGCGTGTAAGTGCATGTAAGTTTGTGTAAGTACGTGTAAGTGCGTGTAAGTGTGTGTATGTTGAAATTTACATTTCAGGATCTTTAGGAGTCTTCAGACACAGTACTCTGATAAGTCAACTTTCTCAATTCTCTACTGAACTGTCGGTAATACTCTCTCCTACACGTGTTACTACTCTCACACACACAGGCACTCTTGTCTGAATAATGTCACTGACTGTGTGATTCAAGAGGGTGAGCTGAAGGCACAGTTACACCACTCGTCTCACAAGCTTTCCAATGGTACCAAGCTTGCTCAGAATGGTTACACACAGACGAAGTGGTAGCAAATACAGAACTACAGCTACTTGTATGTCTGTACTAACTAAGAGCAGAATAGTACAAGTATTGAGTAGTCCGGTATCCTTCTATCTTCGGGTTCTCAGCCACAGGATCTGCCAGATACCGCTCGATGATCTCCGATCATCGGCAGACCGAGGTTGGCAGATGCCCAGCGCCTTCGGTGCGATCCACGGACGACATCGTCCAGATCTGCGGTAGCTTCTCATAGTCGCTGATCTCTCGGCCGGTCGTCTTGAGATGACGGAAGGACCGCACCTCTTGACTTGGCGACGGCCGCGATTCTTCCAACTGCCTTTGCAAGATTCATGAGCATAGGATCCATCTTTAGAAAGAGCAGTGTCTTGCGCGTACTCCTGTTCCTCGCCACGTCAGTAGACTCCGAGTCAAGAGGAGCTTATGGTCGCACTCTCGCTTCGTCTGCCGAACCACATACCCTGTTTGTCCAAAACCTGTCCAAATATATCTTGTCTTGTAGAGTTGTTATGTCAGCTCTCTGGATCTCCCATAGGATGAGTAGAGAGAGTAGGGCTGCGGATGGATGGATCAGTGGGACGCCTAAAGAGGCCTGCCCACAGCCATACCATGCCGCGCCATATAGGATAGACAGGAGGGTTGAGAGAGAGATGGGGATCTCCCTCTCTTGGCCCTTTTGTTTTTCCTTTTGTTGATGTTGTGCTGAGCCTAGCAGATCAGTAGATTAAGAGGATCGTACGGTCGCCCTTTTTCCAACATTCCCCCCCTTGTCCA
Organism: Penium margaritaceum; assembly: GCA_023375785.1. NCBI lineage: Eukaryota > Viridiplantae > Streptophyta > Zygnematophyceae > Desmidiales > Peniaceae > Penium > Penium margaritaceum. The sequence continues at coordinate 10,346 of SZWC01042314.1, forward strand.
TCCAGAACTGATGAAGTTGGAGGCGACAAGTGGAAAAAGAAAAGAAGCCCCCCCCCCCC
>SZWC01042316.1:0-10403 GCA_023375785.1 Penium margaritaceum
CACACACACACACACACACACACACACACACACACACACACACACACACACACACACACACACACACACACACACACACACACACACACACACACACACACACACACTCACACATCATGACCAAACATACGTGTAAGAAGTGCCTCGATGTGTGCTGTGGTTATGTACATGGGCTTCATGCATACACACATTGCATTTGTGCATGTACAGTTTCTCATCATATTATTTCAATTTGCTAAATAGTTTTGTAAATGGAATCATGGAAATATGTGTGGCCGTCAGGCTTCTATAATTGTGTCATCAATCTGTGAAAGGGTCTCCTGCATGCAAATGTGTATATAAATATGTATGTATATATATATATGTGTGTATATACACGAATTACAATTGGCTTGTATAAATGTATGTCATGTGTTGGATATCATAAATATGTTCAAAAGCTTTACTCTAAAAACACATGTGCTATGCCCAAGAGAGTGGGTGTAACCGTCATAAACATGTGCATCATGTGTATGCACATTTGTTTCATGCTTAAATGGGCATCAAAATACAAGGGAATAACATGATGATGTAATACACATTGCTCCAAGAGTGGCTCCTCCTTGGAGCCACTGTCTGCAGAGGCCAGAGCTGTTTACATGGCAATAAGTATGTACCAGGTGACTATGATTCATGTAATTTCTTACCTTTTAAACTTACACATGGACTCCATGCCATTGTAAATGGATCAATCTTATCCTGCTACTATGTGAGCTAAAAAATACATGTTACTATTTCTTCAATGAATGTACGCATTTGAGTAAGGAATGTGCGTTTCTCTTTTCTTGTGTGTTCGTGTTAGGATTCCATTTCTGGCCACGTTTGTAACAAATAGTAGTTATAACAAGCAAGGCGGAATGGAGACACGTGCAACACATTCAATACTACAATGATTTTATTCTTCAATAATAGAAGAGGGGTGGTTCTTCTATTCATTTGCATTTAAAACATGAATTTGTGAAGTTGAAATACATTCTCTTAACTATTATGATTCTCTCAAATATAGTGAAGCTTGAACCAAATGCAAGCAATTGTAGGGGAAACCTTCATATGAACTTTTCAACTTTCTCGTGACTTATTCAGGTGTGCATGCTTTCTTGAGTAATGTGGGCTGAATATGTTCCTCCATCTTAGGAAATGATACGACTGTCAAACCATTGACTACACCTTCACCAATTCTTTTCTATCTCAATAAGACTTCATCCTTTAACCCACACAAATCGTGCTTCATTTTGTATGTTATTCTAATCTGGAAACTCCCAAGTAGCCCCTAGTTTCTGCAACCATTGTCAAAGCACCCCTAGTTTTTAAATCACGTTTACTTGGCCACCAATTTTGTATCTCATTTCCTACTAGCCCCCAATGTTCTACTTCATTCATATATAGCCCCCAATGTTTTACTTCATTCATATATAGCCCCCAATGTTCAACTGCATTTCTATTATCCCCCCGTCATCACACGAAGTCCACAATTGTCGGGGCGCCACGACGGTGGACTTCATCAACAACAATGTGCAATGTACTTTGGTCGTCTCCTCGCTTCGCGTGAGTGGTTACACTTTGCTGTGTTGCACAGTGATTCACTAATGGATGATTGTGATCAAGAGGAAACGATACCCACGTGCGAGGCTTCAGGTCTACGTACACCTGTGTTGTGTCGGGTTTGACGCAGTCAAGTTTTAGGGGTATGATATGTCCGATGTCGTCCGTCTGTATTGTTGCACATGATGTGGCACAACACTATATGGATGAGGGCGAGGGATTGGTCTGTCACTGTAACCGTTGCTTTTGTCGTGTTCTCATCCAATGATGTTGTGAATAACACGACAGTGACCAACGTACATCACTTAGTACTACATTTTCACTGGTTTGCATTGTAAACCACACAGCATAACCACACACTGGCATCATATAATGTGCACGTAAATGTTATGGAATGAGTGACATGCAACTGTGTTCTCTCGTGGCATGGATGCTTCAAACGACCAATGAAAAGTAACAAACTTTGCATTGGATGTTTATGGCCATTGTGCTTGTTATCGACCTGATCTTACAACGTACAAAGTTGGCACACCACACGTGGTATGCGAACGTTGCTTCGTTTTGCCATCAAGTTGGTTCATTTGCGGCACTTCACTCTTGTAATTCACTGTCATTATTCGAACATCGATCTCTTTCTACGACTACTTTGGCAAATGCGATTGTCACACGAGTATACCAGTCTACACAATTGGGGTTTTGGTTTACGTCCCAAGCTTGTGCAACTCAAACCGGGACATACACGTACATCACGCCATGCAAAGGGTCCGGTCGTGAGGTACAAATCGGCCTAGATTGACATCCTTACACATCTACACCGTCCGTGTGTACATCATGAAAGCCAACAGACATTCTCCCATTGCACTAACTGACACCTTACCAATGGGTCGGTGTGGAGCCCAGCCACTCCACTCATGGACCCCACAAGTGTACAACGTGCTTGGTCCATCCTCAAGGAAGAATGGGACCACTGGACAACTCGGAACCTCCTGCCGTCATGGTTGCTGGATCATGTAGATGTGGCAACCATGTGCCGGGTGTTAGGCTGTATAATGCTGATTCCTTGTCTGTCGGATAGTTCGGGTGTGTGGGAGCTGTGGTCAACAATTCAGCCGCCCAGTCCCTAACTGTGTCGTGCAGGGGCAACCTAAGAATGAATAAGACAGATTCATTTGCAAATAACCTTCAGGGCATGGAGAGTCATCTACAGTGTACACACACATTCTCTCATGTCATTAACAGCGAAAATTCCACCACCAATTGTGCATCCACTTTGCCCTACCATGGTCTGGCAATCTCACCACCAAACCAGCACATAAAGTGATGATTACTCGTACGTAAATGGAGAAGTATAACTTTACTCTTCTTAAACAAATGCACACTTTTCTCTTCATGGAATGCATGATGGTTTTTTAAGTGCACTGGTAACATGCTTAATACGTCGATTTTGATGAACATTTTATGTGAATCTTTTGTACTACGTACAAATTCCAACAGAGTCATTAAACATAGTAGAAGCCTTTATACTTGGTGTTTCAGGACGTAGGGGTGTGAAGTTGTAAATAAGTTATCAATCATTTATAGATTGATGCTTGTTGCCCGTTGAGGAATGACAGGGAGGAAGAACTTGTATCCATACTTTCATGTACACAAAGAGGATGGTGAGCGTTGGAAATCATTTTCCACAAACATCATTCATACCAGTATTACAGAGGTCCCAAATCACATGAGGCAATCCATTCCTTAACGTGGAGTGGCTGCCTGTGAATCCGCATAATGACATCACATGCAGCACATGGATGCCATTCCAGACACTCTAGTGCATCATGAAACACCTCCACAGACGGTCCTCCTGACATATCCCCCCCACCACACTCTAGACTAAGTGTTGTGCCACGTGTAGTATGGCACCTGTGCCTCCCACACGCCATGTCCTCTGTAGACACAAGAGCTACTCTTCTCTTACGTAGACGAATCCCTCGAGTGACTCTTCTCTTTTGCACCTTCTTGTCTATATTGTTAGGAAGCACCTTTAACCAAGTTGCAACCTACAAGTGCGAACAAGAAGAGGACGAGACATTAAAACAATTTGCAATACAAGCCGTGACATGCCATCAATGTGTGACCTGAACAGGACTTGCCCGGAAAAACATTCACACCCCAATGACAACTGACAATGAATGAACATGATCCAGTCTTCGATTACCTTCACACATCAAAATCAACGTATAGGGACTCCATGTCCTATGCCAAAGCCTGTCTCGTTGCGTGTTGGTGCCTTCATGCATCATATTTGGCCTCAAACCGTGCATGTCTCATCTCCTCATCATAGTTGAAGTTGTCGCCTGCGGTTTCACTATCCGAACCACACTATGTGCTTGTCTCTGACCCCAAAACCTCATCCCACACACCGCCCTCACTACTGTCCGTGTCGTCCTCACCTTCCTCACCCTCCTCCCTGTCCCTGATTTTGTTGTTGTTAGGGTTGCTGTCTGTCCTCTGCTCCTATGTAATGTCATCACCGGTCTCCACACCGCCTTCTTCCTTTTCACCATGTGACAAAGCCGCTCCAGTCTACAGTCCCACGGCTGCTGCTCACGTCACTGCTGTAGCATGCCTATATGCATGTGTGGTACCCTTGATAGCATTGGTTACTGCTGTTGTCATGGTGTCAGCTGCTGCGCTTGCATCTGAGTCTGCGGCGGTCATTGCTACAATGCATGTGCCGCTTGTACCTGTACCAATTCTTTTTACTGGTGCGCCTATTCCGGCATACAGCGTGTTGCTTGCAAACGCATCTCTTGCACTGTTGGCCAACACTGCTACAGCCTCTCGTGTAGCCTGCCTGATAGACTCTTGCGCTTGAATGAGCTCGTGTGTTCACGCATCACCGCTTGGGGTGGCCCTTTAACTGGCACCTGCCACAAATGTGGTTGGTACGCCGAAGCACCTGGCACCGCTTCCGCTTGCTAGGTGGACAACCACGACCCCGGCCATGGCCAGGCGGGCCCCAACCATTGTCGAGCGGCTTCAAAACCTTGAGGTTGACTATGAGCATCGGATTGGTGTATGTGGACTTCCAGGCCACCTTATTGTAGGCCATGCCCATGTAGCCGTCAGTGTCCACCCCGTTCTCAACGAGGACGGTGCATGCATGGACGCACGGGATGTTGAACTATTGGAACTTGCCGCATGAGCACTTGTGCATGCGGTATTCCACATTCAGTGGCTCACCACTGGCGCCTGTTACATGCCTTGAAGATTGCCGGTGTCCACCATGTTGTAGTCTTGCGTCTGTTGCTTGATTTTTTGTCAACGCCTTGTCAGGTGCCGTTGACAAGACTCCTTGGCGTCATGTGCCAATTTCCTGCACATCACAAACATTTTTTGCACGCACGGGTAGAGGCTCGCGAAGCAATGGAATGGAAACAGCTTGCGTGCTTCCAGAATCATGGCATCCAACGACTCAGCATCATTGTTTGTTGTGTGACCGCCACAGCCTCGCGGTCCATACCACCGCAACCATGGTGCCAATAGGGTGCCACCCTCCCCATTGGTGCCAAAAAGGTAGGCACATGCCCCAGCGTTACCTCGCACATGCCTCGCGGTCCATACCACCGCGACCATGGTCTTTGTACGAGCCCTCCAATTCCGAGTCTCCTTGCAAATGTCATTGACAACGATTGTTTCCAAAGCGTCACGAGGGGAACCTATCCCATGAGCTCCAAATGCCATTATGTGTTTCTTGATGACGATTTGCCCGCAAGACATGGCGAGATAGCTGCCAAAAGAGGTGGGGGGGGGGTCAATTTTCTGAAAAAAACCATTTGTTTTGTGTGATTTTTGGTGCCCTCCTTAACGTGTCTTCTTTTCCTATCACTACATGAAAACAACGGACCTTTATGCAATCCAGCAAGGCAAAGGTGCGAGGCACATGTTCAGCGTGACTGATACAAGGACACCATTCAAATAATTGGCAAACCGTGCAAATAACTCCGAGGCTTCAATGAGATACACGGCACATCATGAACGATGTCATTAGCATGTGAGAAGCCCTCCGTAAGTAATTAAACACCAAAACTCGCGACCCCCGTCCAAAAGGTAACGGAGGTCGTCAAAAGCTTTGGAAAATGAACATCACATGATGGTATTAACACAAAGCAGTGTTAGCGTTAGAATCCAGACCTTAGCTCGTCATGTTTCACATTACAACAAGAAATCAACACAAGGATTGTATTTTGGAATACATGCAATGCAAAAGACAGCCGTAAAGGTCCTCAGAAGTCAAGGCTTGGGAATTTTCATCATTAGTATGAAAAATATTGATCTTTGAATTTAGTGAGCTTTGTAACAATGCATATTAAAAACGTTTACCCGGAAAAGAGATTAAATTGACGTGTGTTTCATATATAAAATTTTAATTTTACTTGGAATGAAATTATTTTAAATAATTTTAATCTCTTTGGACTCCTCCATTGTAAAAAAAAAAACATATGGTGTACATTTTGTCACTTGTGTGGAATTCTTCATTGTAAACGATAGAAAGAATTTATCATGAAAATATAAATCACAATATATTTAAGTTTAAAAATCTACATCCAATATTGTTCTCATCATAGAGGAATGATGTTCTCCATCGACCGGGATGAACCCAAACCCTGTTTCGGCATCCTCAAGTAGCCAACCAGTTAGTTCGCTACGACAATACTGCCGGAAAAATAACCAGGCTAGTAGTCGCTCGCATTCAGAGACTGCACCTCTTTTTGACGTATACGTGGTGGCCCCTCTGTCCTTGCCGGCGAGGGCTCGACGCGGCTCCTTTCCACGCCATTTCTTTTTCAGGCCATTTCCAAGGCGTGGATGTGTTTCTTTGTTCTCTTATGACTGCCATGATTCGTGTTTGATCGCTGTCAGATTCAAGCGAGTCTTCTTTCTCACTTCGAAGTCCCGCGGCACTGCCTTCCCGCAAGCGAGGATGCTATATCGCAAAACCTGTACACCGATTCAATGTTGAGACAATTCCAATAATGCCATATTCAGTTCGATCAATACGAAAAGTAATAAAGCCCACATGATGAAAAGCTGATAGTTGAACATCCCAATTTCACAGGAAGCCTCGGATTGAAGATACATTGGGCTATAAGGCATTTTATAAGATTTATACACTTGACAGAAACATTGTATAGAAGGGTGTGACCTAACTAAGTGCACCTTCTTCCACGATTTAGTTCAAGCATCGAGTTAACAAAAGACGATTATAAAGAGATAACTTTAAAATAAGAGATGTAATTTAACAAGATAAAATACCATTACATTAAGTTTCTCCGGGCATTACGTGCTTCCTTGCCAGGTCAAGGTTTCCCTTTTTGAAAGTGCGTGTACTCTTTTCACGCTGTAAAGAGGCAACATGGTCGTTTCACAAAACAAGGAAAAATGCGGTTCTTATTGCACCATATTCCCTGCGTGTTATTACGGGATTCCTTTGACACACCATGGTCCAGATCCCGGCCACGTGTTCAACAATTGGTATGATTTGGCATAGGTGAAGGAATAAGGTTGGCGTAGTTCGTGCCATGTAGGTAAAGACTTGATTTGAGAAGAACTCTTCACATGCTTAAAATTTGATTAAAAAAACGCACATGGAAGCTAATAAAAAATCACATCATCATACTTTCCACGTGTGCAAGCCTTCTTCATGGGGATATCCTCCCACATGTTATTTGTTTCACTAGTTGTATTTGTGGTCCTAGACATATTCTTAAAAGAAACGTATTTGCATGTCAACCTAAGGCAATGATGGAGCCAGTCTGCATGTGCTAGTGCTGGCATGTAGTTGGCCCTAGAGGCAAGACAATGAGGGGCTTGGAAAAAAATCTTTGGATAAAGTGGGAGATTTAGACAAAGAAGTTGTAGGAGTACAATAGGTGGTGTGATTAGATGCAAGAGTTCATATGCTCAATCATGTTACAAGTTGTATGCTTTCATCTATGCAAAGGCTAGGGGAAATGGGCTTCCTTGGATTAACACCCGTTGACATCATCCCATTGATGCCACCATTAAAAAAAAGTTGACGTATGCACTAAAGTGTGCTTTTTTTGGGTGAGACGTCGTCTTCTCGCATTGATCCATGTCGAGGACATGCACAAAATTACGTTTTTACTGTGCTTCCTTCCTTAAGTGGTATGCACGTTATCCCATATGTGCTAGACAATACATGTGTGTGTGAAACTAAATAGGTACCACTACACAATATTGTATTGGTATGTTTGTAGGATGTGATGAAGCACGATTACTTGTAAGCAGTTGCGAGATGTGTCATGGTAAGGTGAGCAAAAAAGAATGTAGGTGATGTTTCATCCTTTGCCTAGACCGAGACCAAAGCCGTGGGTAGTAAATGGTTATTGAAATCAAAGTGTTAAGCCACGAGATGAGCTTTCTTGTGTCCACTCTATTCAACATTACAGGCATGATAACAACACAGAATGGGTGTTTGCACCTCAGTTTTACGACTCTTGGAGAAAAACGTATAGAAGAAGGAACTTGAATCATTTTTGTGGATCATCGCGTGTTCATTAGTACACACTCATTCATTTTTAGATGGATTGGCTTCTCGAACTACTATAGAGAGTGGAGAATGTGGAAGACCATTAGGTGGGTTATTTTAAGGAGTGTTTTCTACTTGCCCAATAACCTTTGAAACCAAACCTTAATTAATTTCTCTCCATATTAAAAATGATTTCATCAAACACCCTTAAAGGGTCGTTTGGTAGATGGTTATGAGGACATTTGTGCACATAAAGAGGAATGTTAGAAGAAATGACATCCTTGTCAAGAGATAATCACGTACGCATGCTTTAGGAATAAAGTAAGCGTGTGTTTTGAAAGGTTGTGGACAATTTCTACTTTGTACAATGTTAAATACCTTAGATTATCACATAACTAGATACACCTAATTGATGTTGCACTTAAACATGTATCTTTGCATCTTCAAGGACCGAATAGTAACAAAGGCATGGTGGGTCGCTGGCTCCACAGCGTGGATGCCTAGAAAAACTAACAAAATTGCCGAGTACCTAGTGTTGTGCCTCTATCAACGGAGGTGTTACATGGCGTGTACCCTTGTACATATCCTTGGTCATTGGTACTAGAAAAAATGGATTGCCACATATGGACGATGCTGCTCATGTTTGTCAAGGAAAACATTTCTAGAGTACCATTTTCTGAATGAATTAAGCGCCAGAAATCAATGAATGTCATATAAGTTGGCATTAAAATCTACTGGTTTGACTGCATTTACCGTTTCCAGTACATGTGGTCCAACTCGGACGTAAACTATACAAATTTGCATGTGTTTGAAATTAAATTTGACATCTTGTTACATGATCACTAGCATGCAACCAAGGGAAAGCATTGTGAAAATCTATATGAAGATTACATTCTTTTGTTTTCACCTTGAAGTTGCATTATGAAACTATATAAGTGTTATGATATAATGTCCAACTGTTGTATGGGTTTGACCTTCACGTTACAATGGTGTAAATACCTGAGGTGTGCATTGAGGAAAAGCATAGTTTAAACTCTAGAAGTAGTAGATATCGTGTGAGACTTTTTTGTTTGTGATGTTTTATTATGTACCTTTTCAATGATAGCTCAATAAGTGTGATGGTAGTTTCTTTAAAGGCAAGGGTGATTTCGATGTATTACTTCAGAGTAGGGGTGGGTGAGGCATATCCTTGAAAGGTACACGTGGTTTAGGCTTTCTTTTCTATGGTAGGTGAAAATAGGAGCTACTATTCCGAGGTGGGGGGAATGAGGCCCATTAATCATTAAGAGGGTTTCATAGTGTTTTCGGCCCACAAGGAACACCGCGACCATCTTTGGATTGGGTCATGTCTTGGGCTGAAAAATTGATAACAACATTCAGAATTTATGGAAAAAGCTCCATTAAAGGAAAAAGTACCATGTTATGTTGTATTTTGTTTAAAGCGAAGGTTAGATTGCTTTGCATTTAGTCTGATGGTCGTAGAACATTACGTCCTGGGAAGTCGCTATCCGGCTGATAGATTTATTCATGAACAAAGGTTGGTGGGGTCTCCGCGAGGGGATGACCGACAGCATGGGTTTGCATTTGCGTTGACTGCCTTTCTAGTCAATTTCACGCCTTGAATTAACTGTAAACCAGACCGTAGAAAATGCCCTCTTTTAGCGATCCAAACTCAGAACAATGCGACCGTGAGGCCCAATGCCGAGCACTTCAAACACGGAAGTCTTCTCTTATCCAGGTTAGTCATCCTTCACTGCTGGTTCCTTTGTAGTCGCCCGACGGTCCTCTCCCCAGCTGTGTTCATCATAACGGGAGCTGCGTGGATTTGCCGAATCGCCTGCTGCTGTGCACCCACACTTCATCTTTGACCACCGTATACTAGGTCGGCACCACAACGGCCCACCATAACAACCAACTACCGACGTAGGGAGGCACAGTTCATTCTTCACACTGCGCGATGGCAGCGACGTCAGCAGCCATGACGCGCCTCAGCTTCAGTTCCGTTTCCCGTCATCACTACCAAAGTAAGACCCTGAACGAGGAAGCGCAGTCCCAGCTGTCAGCGCGTCCAGGCGGCGCACGAGGGAGACTTCGAAAAACTATTCCAACCTCCCTCGCCCTGTCGTTCTCCTCTCGTCGCCGGTACCATGGACAATGCCACGTTCTTCCGAATCTCTCTACTGTCGCACAAGCGCCCCCCTCCTCCCCCGCGGCGTGCAGCGGAAAGGGCAATCATATCTTGGCATGTGGCGGCGGCTTCTCAAGGCCGCGGTCGGCTCTC
>SZWC01042323.1:0-10395 GCA_023375785.1 Penium margaritaceum
CACACACACACACACACACACACACACACACACACACACACACACACACACACACACACACACACACACACACACAACTTTGTTTTATCCTAGTACATACAATTCCCATAAGCATAATGTGATTTTTTGCAACTTCCATGTACTGTACACACGTGATTATAAGTCTTTACACATACCACTTCTTGTCATTTTTTCAGTACTTTCTCTGTACTACGTAAATCTGTGCACGCCTTGCGTGCATCATTGAACAATTGTTTTTCTCATTTTCTTTTGCAATGGAACATTGTTTTCCTACCGCTACTGACATGTGTAGGAAAAAACATTGGAAGAATTCAAGCCTCCATCTGTCGGTCGTCAAGGCATCATCCGGCTACCAATTCCACCCCGAGGCAATCCGTGTCAAGGGAGGGAGGGTCAAACTAGGCACCTCTTGGAGTCTTTTCATGATTTTTTAAACCTCTGGCCATAACAAACTAACTGGTGTTGTGTCTATCTCGGAAAGAAAAAAATCATATGGGATGATCCCAGACCCTTTGGTTGGAGTGTTACGACAGAACATAAAGACTTAGATAAATGAACTTCATTATGAAACAGGAGCTCGGGAAGTGTGTGATTATTAGGGAAGATGTAGCTAGTGATGAGGACCGTATTAACGCCATATTTGGCGTTTTTGAGCTAGGCACAAGAAGTTCTTGAGATTTTCTAGGAGGGGAGGGAGGAAACAAGCCTGGTGTGGTTTTGAAAGGTTCTTGATACCATTTGAATCATTGTTCCACAAGCGGGAGAGATCAAATCTGTCGTCTTTCTTGCCAAATAAGAGGGAAGAGTACTTTGGAGTTCAAAGGGCTAAGGGTTGATGCAGGAACCGTGGCAGGACAGGGGGGGTTCCAAGGTTTTTATGTTCTCAAAGAGAGGGTGGAAACAAGGACAAAGGAAAAGGCAATGTTCAATAATTACCTCCTCTGCACAATATAGGCATACACTTGAGCCATCTTGGCAAAAGTGGGTGGGAAAGGCCACGCAGATGGAGCAGAGCATGTGTAGGCCAGGACACCTATGTGGCGGAGATGTATGGGAAGATTGTTGAGCATGGCCTGGATAGACCGACGACCGGCCAGTGTGTCGAGGACTTTTCCATCCGGTTCACTTCACACGAAGGGTAGAGGCTATGCTACTGAAGGAGGTGATGATATGTTTGTGTCAAGGGAGGAATTTGTTGTATGTTGATGTTATTGGTCTTTGTAGAAGGCCAGACATCCTTTTTGGACAAGTACTTTACCCTCCATGTGTGATGCTCTAGCCCAGGGGTGCAAGCAAAGAGTGCAAATAATAGGATCTACTTGTAGGTAGATAGCCAAGGAGAGAGTGAGTTGAGAGAATTTGAAGACAAAGTTAATCAGGAGGTTGGTGGGGTATTGGACAACCAAAAACTTAGGGTGTGTAGGAATGTACAATCACAAATGAAAGCCCATCGATATCAATCCATGAGAGAGAGGGGGGGGGAGAGAGAGAAAGAGAGAGAGAGAGAGAGAGAGAGAGAGAGAGAGAGAGAGAGAGAGAGAGAGAGAGAGAGAGAGAGAGAGAGAGAGAGAGAGGGAGAGAGAGAGAGAGAGAGAGGCCTCAACGAGGTTGAAAGAGGATATTTTGTTTTGCTGTGAGCCAGGACCAAAGACGCCTTGCAATGATATCACCAATGGTGATGATTTCATTCAGGAGCCATCTTTCTTCACGATTCCCTCAAAATGGCTGGCCATTGTGTTTGAGCATGAAATTACTGAGTGAAACATATTCATCAGAAAACTATTAAAATCAGGCTCGCAGAGGGCGTATTGTTGGATCAAGATTATGAACTCCTGAAAGGTTGCCTTCCCTTTGTTCTATACAGCATGAATTTGGGGGTATACAATTAATGGAGAGAGGGAGAAAGAGGGAGAGATAGAGAGAGAGAGAGAGAGAGAGAGAGAGAGAGAGAGAGAGAGAGAGAGAGAGAGAGAGAGAGAGAGAGAGAGAGAGAGAGAGAGAGAGAGAGAGGGAGAGAGAGAGAGAGAGAGAGAGAGAATGGGGAGGAGAGATAGAGAGCGACAGAGGGAGATGGGGAGACAGAGAGAGAGGACTGGAGAAAGAGGTGGGAGAAAAGGAGAAAGAGGGAGAGAGAGAGAGAGAGGGAGAGAGGGAGAGAGCAGAGAGAGGGAGAGAGGAAGAGGGGAAACAGAGAGAGAAGAGAGTCAGAGAGAGGAGAGAGAGAGAGAGAGAGGTACAGAGCAGGGAGAGCGGAGAGAGAGAGACAGCAAAGAAGAGAGCGAGCAGAGAGGACAGAGAGAGAAGAGAGGGGAGCAGAGAGCAGACAGAGCAGAGAGAAGAGGGAGAGGGAGACAGCAGAGAGCAGAGAGAGAGAGGGGGGAAGAGAGAAAGAGAGAGAGAGAGAGAGAGAGAGAGAGAGAGGGAGAGAGAGAGAGAGAGAGAGAGAGAGAGAGANATATTTGAAGAACTATTATGGAAACAAGAGAGTATGTTTGTATTGGAATTCCCTTTTTTTGAAGAATGAGTAGATCATTGAGCTGTCTGTACTTCCAGAAGGACAATACGTCATTGTTGAAGGAAGCAAAAAAGGTTAGATACCACGACTATAGCTTTAGTAGGGAAATTCGGGTTTCAAGTATTCGTTGTTTGCAATTGCTTTGGTTTTAAGGGATATTGTGATTTATTGCTAAAGCAAAATACAAGAAGCGTGCACACTACCAGATTCCAGGCGTGCTTTGCACCAAGAAGTAGGAGAAGAGATGTTGTAGAATCCAGGTAGGTGACTGGAAAACATGATTTGGGGGTTAGCTCAACTTAGTACATGGATAGCTGTGGAGATGAGGTGTATGTTGTGATTCATGTGAAACCCTGTATAGTGGGTGTAGATTTGTATGCATCTGGTTGTAGTTTGGATTTCACGTTCGGATCAAAGGATGAGAGTTGTGCCATCCGCGTACATGACAAAGGAATGTCTAACATGGAGAGCAATACGGGTGAGATGGATGTGGTAGCGGAGCTATTTGGCAATGGTTTTCAATGGCCCAACGTAACGGTCTCTATGTACGCCAAAATGGATGGTAGTGAGAGGAGAGTGGTTTCCATTTGTCAATAACCGTGTTGGAGTGTGACAGAGAAGCAGTTTGATACATTCAACAAAGATTACTGGGGTGTAATGCGGGTCGGCCTTTCTTCGTAGCTTGAATGCATCCCTTGCTTGTAAGCGGTTGGACGGGATGGGTCAAGGCTCAAGGACCCTCTATCACCTCCAGTTTGGCCTAGTAGGCCAAGCTTCCTGTCCCAATTTGTAGCATTGGTATCAGAGCGCCAGTTTTAAGTATATGCATTACTGAATTTTCTGCTAACCCTTTGTCTATTGGGCGTATCAACAACAAAGGCTTCGAGGTTATCTTTGTCGTGGGAAAAAAATGAAAATAACAGGATATAAAGGGTCACCTTGCAGTCGTGGGGAATCCCACTGGTCATCTCACAATCCTGGACCCTGAGAAAGAAGATAGGATGGAACTTGGGTTGGAATTTGGGTTAGAAGTTAGTTTGGAAGTTGGAAGTAAGAAGGTGGGTTAGAGGATGGGTTGAAATTTGGGTTGGAAGTTGGATTGGAATTTGGGTTAGAAGTTGGAACGGAAGTTGGGTTGGAAGTTGGGTTGGAATTTGGATTGGAAGTTGGGTTGGAAGTTGGGTTGGAAGTTGGTTTCCGATTTGGGTTGAAGGTTGGGTTGGAAGTTTGGTTGGAAGTTGGATTGGAGTGGAGTTGAGAAGTTAACAAAAAAGAAATGGTTCATTCTTCGATAACTTCTCTGACCTTACTGTCAACCCTACAATCCGTAGATCTAATGGTGGATTATGTTATGGCCATCAACTTGTACAATTGAGCAATTACAACCATTCTCTTCCAAGTCAATGGTGGTGGATAAAAACCGGTCGATTGTACCACAAAAACTATGCAGAACAGAACTCAACCATGCAGTACAAAGATAAAGGTGCTCATAGTCATACACCCGTTCAAGATGTAGGGGTGCTGCCTGGAATGCTGATAATGCATGATCTTCACCGACCACCACGCACTCAAATGCATCAATACTCTGTTACGCCCGAGTCGTGGAAAGACTCGATGGATGGATTTTCGCAAATCCAAGTCCGACATCGATATCGAGTGCCGACCTAGAATAACTAATCCAGCGAATTATGTGAGTCGGCGATCTGAATTGATGCTTGAACATTTATTCTTGAACAAGACATGCACCTTGAGAATCTACCCTAGCTATTCTTAACTTTGATTGTTTTCTTTCAGCTAATTTACTGATCCTTAATTTTTTTCAGGTTTTACCGGGTTCAAATGATTCATTGTTTCCTATAAATTCCTTGAACAAAAGCATTGAAGTCCCTTGATTTCGACGGCAGGGCCAGTTCCCTAAATTTGCGATTCTTGATTTTGACAATGACCCTTCCTCATGTGCCCGCTCGTGGCGCAGACGACAGCAGACCCCCCTCCCCCGTTAGCAGGAGGTGACACGTCAACGTTACGGCTTACTCCCCCATCCATGTGTGCGGCAGTCGACTGCGGCCTTACAATAGAACGACGCACAAGCAAGAGGGAGGGGCGGGGTGAGAGGTCGCATGTTAGCAAAACATAACGACAAACAAGGTTCCATTGTTGCACTAAGGTGCACAGGGTTACGTAGTATTACTACGGTAGTAGCATATGGATATTTGGACAAAAGGGGAAAACGAAAAACAAAAAAACTTGCCAGTGAAAATGTAGGAAATAAAACAATCATGTAAGAACACCAGCATCCAATGTTTAATTATAAGTTCAACTTTCTTGGGTTAGGAATCTATTCATAAGTTTGGCTTCTTTTCAAAGTACTTCCAAATGTGATATTTTGGAAAAGAGATTTTGTGGAATTATTACTTTATGAATATATTCATTATGTATACAATACTATTATATTCTAATGACTTGACCACGTGGACATTTTCCATGGAATATATTCTGCGTATTCATTGCATCCATGCATGTGTTCATGTCTGGATACATTTACATGCATCCATATATGACTTTGTATAAGCATAAGTGGAATACAATTATCATAATTAATCGTTTTATGTAGTATTTCCTTCATGTATACATATTTCGATCATCCTGTGTGAGTGATCCATCATGAGTTTATCTATGACCGCAAATTGGATTTTCAATGTGGTTAGTACGTACCCTTATATAATTATTGGTATTATCTAATTTCTGGTAATACTTCATCGTTGTTTAGCACAAAGATTCAACATTCTTTACTTTGATAACTTTGAAGTTGAAGCCGGGTATGTATCTTTAGCTATCTTGGAGTGTGTACAAGTTCGTTCCTTGCTAGTTCATCTCGCGTCTGGAGAATGATGTGGTTGAATGAGCTCATCTCGTTGACCAGTCCAGAGCGTGTGAGAGAATCAAATTTGGTACGTCTTTAAAATTTGACCCTGTCAAATATTCTTGGTTTATTTCCTGTGTCCTGCAGAGACACAAAGTAACAATCACAGGTCGCAGGCTGGCGGACGTCGCAAAAAAAGGTCCACGAATCGATAACAATAGGTTACTACTTAACCCAAAAACAAAGATATTCCTTGCAAACATTCAAACGTAAAAAAAAAGACAGAATGTCGTCGAACATGTTTTCTTATAATATCAACCTGCACTTCAGCTCAACAAGGCTACAAAACCAGACAAACCAGACAAGGACCCCGGCACCCCAGAGCACAAAATGTGTCTGTAAACATTTGAATCTGATGAATGTCATCTGTAAAGTTTTCTCGTATCTTTTAAATTAGACTACATGAAAAGAATCTTCGATGTTTGCTCACCACAAAAATGTTAATGTCGAAATCAAGAATTAGTAGGGTATTTGCAGACGACTACGAGGAGCTGGTGGGTACAACACGACTAAGCATTTGTTCGACAACCCCTACTGGCGATGGTGATTCACTCGCCAAGTCATCATACCACCAAATGACAGTTTACAATGGATGCTATTGGAGAAATGCCACAACACATGTTCAAGTGGAAACTTTGTCAAAGACAAGATGCCCAAGGAGCATGCAAGGTGATACTGGTGGGACAAGATGTAAACCGACCTGACGGTGTTTTACAAATCATGCAACACTTGTTATCAGCAAAAATCTCGTCATACGAGGCCACTGGGATGGCTCTAACAACCCCCTGTTTCGATGCAGCCGTTGATCAACATCAGCATGGACTTCGCGATAGGACTGCCTATAACTCCTATACAACGTACCATGTACCATTAACAGTGATAGAAATAGACATTTCACTGGTCGTTTTGGCGTGAACCGATGACACGTTATGGCAGTCGGATCCAAGTATCACCGGCGTTTTACCCACAAACCGAAAAGGAATCAATTAGGAACATAAGCAATTCCACCGCATCTTATGTGAGTCACACAACACTGATTGAGTTCCAAAACTTCTTATGGCTGAACCCACATACATCTCCACAACTCTAACCACAATGGGTAAAATGCAGCTTGAGGTGATTTGCATAGGCAATGAGGCCTAGGCATAGTCACTTGCGCATTGACAGTGGCAGTTTTAGGATCCCAAAAAACACCTGTATATCCCAAAATATAGTCAGTGTAGCCTAGTTAGAAAGTGCCTCCACTTTATTCGGGTCGATGGTGATCCATTCGCCATTGATGATGTGGTACAGAAACTTGATCAAACGGTGACCGAGGTTGTACTTTGATACTTCTCCGCATAATCCCCCTCTTTGTAGAATCCTAAGAGCATTTTGGAGATGTCCATTATTCTTCTCCGGAGTGCGGTTGTACACAAGGATGTTTTCAAGATACGCGATGAAAAAGTCATTGCGGCATGGCTCAAGAATGTTAGTCACTGCTGCCGTAAATGTTACAAGGGCACTGGTAAGTCCAAACGGCATAAGTGTAAACTCAACGTGCCTGTATCTGGTAAAAGTACAAGTGTTGCGTAGGGAAACATGGAAACCTGATCAACCCCTTAAAGAGCATATCCTCTAGATGTTTCTTGATTTTGATTAGCTTGTGATCATTCATCCCATAGGTTTCCTTCTCCGTCCGTGCTACCCGGCTTCAGTTTCATATGGTGATCGACGTTGCATTACAAGGGTAGCCCTTGGGGCAATAAAACGGGAAAACACCCCTTCAAACTTCCCGAAAAGGGATGCAAACTTCTTTGAAATAGTTGCAAACGTGTCAGGAGTCAAGGTCAATGTGGTTATGTCTACTATTGCTATGTCTCCCGCTTCTACTGTTTCGACATGGATATGCCATATTTGTACTCCGCGTCGCAGGTAGGTTTTGGCCAAATCTAGCAACATGGCCAGGCATTTGGTGACAACAAGTCCCTCTATTTCTTCCACCTACGTTGCTTCCTGTAACTGCCGCTACGTTGAGGGTAGATTGATCAGAGGCATCCGTTCACAAGCTACAAATCTGTTGAAGCCACAAGGAGAGGCCAGCCCATGCTACACTCCCCTCGCTGTGATGTTCCGGCTAGAAGGAGGGAAGTACTACATACCACATGTAGATAAGTCCTTACCTCCACAAGTTGGAATTATTGTCCTTACATTCATGACCCACCGTGCGTTGACCTTGGGGTTTTCAAGTTGTCCAACCGAGGGCATTTTGGCACATGACTGACCTCTGGTGTCCGGCTTCCAAAGGTTTCAACACATTGGACCACTTCTTAGAGGAGTCAACTGAAGTTTTGTGAACCCATCGATGCTTTTATATGGTATATTAGACTTCTCAATGGTGCTATGATTCTTATAGAAACCGCATCTTGATGTTCTCGAAACCCCTTGACTTCTAGGTGGAGATTCTTGGAGCTGCCGCTCACGACGTAGCATTACTCGGGTCGAGTGTCCAAAACCTGAAACATGCCTCGTTGTGAATCTCGCTATTCTATGTACGTGCTCGACTTGTTTGACACTATTCATGCAACTACACCTAGTCTTGAACACAGATCATCTGATTTTCCCAATTGCCGGAAACCTGTTTTACTTTGCACCTCATCCGTGTGAACCACAGGGATGTCACGACTTTTTTATTTGATGAAAAAATTCCATAGCAATGGATTGGACAAAATCCTTGGCCAACAGGCCAAAACCGTTGTGCTTGAGGATCTTCGACCCTCAAGCCATCTCGTCCAACCGCCCACAGGCTAGGGACACCCGTTTGATCTATGTGGTGCCGGCTGCATGCTACAGCTACTAATTGCTTGGAATTTCATGGATTCTAAAATGAAATTATGATATGGCCCCATTATTCACTTGTTTCCTATGTCTACTCGGAACACAACCGAAAAAGAGTCATTGCTCGTAATCGAATGATGACTTGTTTTTGCTTCTTTTCCCTCCCTGACATGCAAACTCTCTAGTTGCAATGCAAATTGCATTCAGAGTTAACACCAACCCTCGAGCTCAATGCAAGGACACATGCTTGCCCCCTCCTTAAGGCTCCAGAGGTGCGTGTGCCAAAAGATAACATTAACATCTCGAATGTAGTACAAGGGGCTATGAATTGTTTGTTGAAATGGGGGGTTTGTGCGAGCCAAAACAAATGGAAACGGTGTTTGTAATTGACCAATATGAAGGGAAAACGTCATTTTCACTCTTTTCCAGGATTCCCAAATCCACTCGTTTGTTGCATGAAAACCCCATCTAAACCTTGTCACCTCGGAATGTATTCGAGGGGTTGGGGCTTCAATTTTACAAATGCATAAGCTGGGCAGTAATGTGCCCATAAAATCAAGGGTTTCTTGTCGCTAAGATAAGACATGCCGCCAGGCTGTCAAATTATCTGATTGAAGGGTCCACGTAGGTGGTATTCCATGCGCCAAACAACCCTATTTGGCTCACATGATGCTACCAAACATACGTCGTTCGGACATCCAAAAGTAGACATCTGATTGATTCAGATGACTGTTAGATCAATGATCATAAAGAAAACAAAGTAAACATGGAAAAAATCGAAAACGTCGTACTCGACCATATAGCACTTTTAACTTCATCAAATCAAATGAATACGAGCAAATTAGCCATTATATCCATGCGACCGAAGGGTTGACCCTGCCATACCAACAGGGAATGTTTATATCTTTCATGTTCAGTCTTGGAGAAGAAAGAACGTAGGTATCCAGCTTGCTCATCATGCTCGATCAACGACGTGAGTCCTTGACCAAGCATGACAAGGTGGTTCATGTCACCCTCCTCCTCAATCGAGCAAGAGTCGCTCGATAGGGAATCTTGCTCCCACACAAGATCACGATCGAGGGATGACCCTTTTTTCTTCAACGGGCACACACACCTTGCCTCTTCTGTATGCACAATACTTTCAATCCCAACCTTGAATCACATTGGGAGTTGAGGGCTTCATTCTTTTTGCGAGGGCACTGATGGGAATCTCTGTAGCGGGTCCAAGCAGGATACCTTCCAATGCATGGGGTGTTTCCCCACCCCCCCCCTCGCAAACCCCACACCAACGCCTCCTCGAATAATCGCAAACACCTTGAAGTATGGGTTTGTGATCGTTCGCATACAGGGTTCACTTCAGCACTCCAACGTTACACTTTGTGCAGTGTTGAGATTGTGTTTCTTTGCCTTTTCCTGGACACATCGTTACTCCTCTACGACATGTAGGTACAGCAACTTGAAACTGCAAAAGTGGTGGGTATGCTGGTGCTGGTGAGACTAGACGTGTCACATCTATTGGGAACTATGGGGATATATGGTCACATCCTCCAATATGAATAACTTTGAATTTTTTTCCATACCCCAACAGAAAGACCACGCACATGAAGGTGGCCGGCAATAAACGAATTGAATATGTACAAAAGATAATGACGTAAAAATGTTTAATTTCAAGATGACATCGTCAGTTTACCCTCAAAACAACCATCACAACTTTTATCCAGGATAACACGTAAAGTCATCAACCGGTGGCATCATTTACTTTGTTTTTTGAGTCGTGGTATCCTATTGGTTTAAGACTCAAATCAAAGGTACGACTAATTCTAAGTACAAGGTTGTGGTTTTCCTCTTGAACATGGTGCAGAACGGGGGCATTTCCCAAGTACGGACATCCAGAAACAAATGCTCAATCTTGCATGCAAGGCGTGAACAGGGTTACGTAGTAAACGAATTTATCACAAGTGAAAATGTTAGAAAGTGGTCACTCTAGGGAGTGAACACTCGGAACAAAACATGAGAAGGGTAGGGGAGAGAAAGAGAGAGAGAGAGATAGAGAGAGAGAGAGAGAGAGAGAGAGAGAGAGAGAGAGAGAGAGAGAGAGAGAGAGAGAGAGAGAGAGAGA
>SZWC01042325.1:0-10395 GCA_023375785.1 Penium margaritaceum
GCATGATTCCCAGGGAAAAGAGGAGATTGGCTTGCCGTGGCACTAAGTAATCCATGCCCAGGAGTACGTCATACGTCCGCGCTTGCGTGACTTGGACGTTCACTGGTTCATGAAGGGACCCCACTTGCATGGGAAGGTCGTGGACTTCCCTGTCTCCCTGGTCCATTCCTCTCGCCGAGTTAGTGAAGATGCGGCGTGTAGGAAGCGCGCGGTCTGCCCATCCGACCACGAGGAGGACGCGGAACGCCACGGTGGTGTGGGTGGCTCCCGTGTCGATGATGGCTAGAAACTTCCTTCCGCAGATCCAGACCACATAGCAGGCGACCTCGTAGTGGCTGTCATCCTATTGCGTTGGTTCCAGAGGCTGTGGTGCCCATTCCCATTCTTCATCCGCAAGACCTAGAGCCAACGATGCTTTGGGTACTGCGCGACGAGTGTTCATTGTGCCAGGAGTTGTCGTGACGCAGTTGAGGGAGATACCCACAGCTCGGAGGCGTTGGTTAGCCCTGGTGAACTCCTCCTTCAGGCGCGGCACCAGCGCAGGGTGGATGCGGAGAAACTCAAAGAAATTGACTTTCGCAACTGGGGTAGTAAAGAGTTGCTGGACAGGGTCAGTGTTTTCCTCCGCGGTCGTGGTAGGCGCTTGTCCATGCAAAGGCTGTTGCTCCTATATCGGGGTTGGTAGCTTTGCCTGTTGTTTCTTTCCTGGTGCGACGGTGTGGTGTACAATGGCCTCCTGGAATCGCTCCTCCGCTTCTTGAGCCTTGCGTCTCAAATCCTCCTGTACCCTGACTGCCTCCTGCAAGTTCCATCCGCGCAAACCCAGTTTCTGAGCTTGAGCGATGAGGGTCATCTCTTCTGTAGTGGGGGGAACCTCTGTGGTCTCGTCCTCTGCCATTGGTAATCCCAATTTGACGTTGCGGGCTTCGCTTGCAGGGTTCGCGGATGTCGGTGGGTTGGGCAAAATGCCCCGACCGCCAGGGGTAACTTGAGGTGGATGTTCCGGTGCCGGCCTTGCCTGCTGCTGTTGCTACGGCCCTGGCCATGTCTGATTGTAATATTGCTGCCACTACTGCACCATGTGATCTTCAGCAGGCAGTTCGGGGCGCGGTGCCGTCTGCCGCTTCCGCCGGCAGTCTCGGGCGATGTGCTCCAAACTCTGACATGTGTAGCAAGCTTTTGGCTTTTGCTGCTGCGGAGGATGCGCGTGTGAGGATGTTGTGGTATCGCTGCCCTGATATTGTCCGGTAGACCGCTGCCGGGTGAAGATGGCTGTGGCGTCTTGGACCGCCTCTTGGAGGGACAGGTAGCGGTCAGCAATCATCAGACGGCTGATCTCATCTGGGAGTGCCCGGATGAGATTCTGTAGCAGGACCCATAGCGGGAGACCTTCCCCTTGCGGGCTTTTAGCCACAGAGGCCCATGTGAGGAACTGATCCAGATATCGGCGGATGTCCTCATCCTTGCGCATCACCTCTTTCTCAATTATCTGCAGCGCTTCTTCTTTCGTCAATTGTTTGAAGCGCTCGATGAGGGCGTTGCCGAAGTCCTCAAACAACGGGAAGGGGGCTCGCGCATTGTACCAATCCGCTGCCGCCTCTTGGAGATGCAGCTTTGCGGTGGCGAGACATAGGTCGGGCGGAATCCGGCCAATACTGGCATAGAGAGTGATCTGTTTAAGCCAGACCCAGGGGTCTTCCTCCGGGACATCCTTGAAGGAGTCTAAGCGGGGAATGTTGGCGGGCTCGGAGCGGATGTACTGTAGCTGCGGCACGCTGCTGCGGTTAGCCGCTAATGCAGTTGCACTATGCGATACCGGAAGGCTTACAGATGGAGCCGCGGAGTACCCAATCGTAGGGACCGGTATCTGTGGTTGTCCCGCGGTCGTGGGAAGACTGACTTGCGTGGAAGGGGGAACCATGTACCAGGAAGAGGGGGTGATTGTGGAGGCAGTGTAGGGTGTTGAGAAGAATGCTGTCCCAGGCGGCGGGACCGAGGTCCCCTGCATTGGTACTGCCGCTGTTTGCGGTACCCAATACATCTGAGCCGGTGGGACTGCAGCTGAGGCGTGGGGGTGAATTGCTGGTCCCGCGCAGGTAGTCAGATGCGGGTTCCCAGGTAGTTGCTGTGGGGGCAGGTACACGTTGCTTTGTGCGACCTGTGTTGGCAATGAGGTCTGGTGGGTCCCTCCGACTGGCGTTACTTCAACTGGCTGCTGGTGGGGGAGCTGGTGATAGGTGAGCATGGGCATCTGCGACATCATGCTGGGCACAAGCGTGTGTGGCACCACTCCAACCGCCACTGGGCCCATCTGCTGCTGCGCCTGGTGTGTCCATAGTACTTGTGTGACCGCGGGAGACTGTGTTATGTTCGCTGGCTGTGCTCCGCTTCCAACCGTCTGCTGCTGATGGCTCGTTGGCGGAGTCGCGGTTGGGAGAGGCGGAGGCGGGTTCCTTTGCTTGACCGTTCCGCCTCCGGGCTGAGGCATCTATGGTGGCGACTGTGTGATCGTGGGCGGCCCTGCCATCGCCCCCACCTGCACCATGAGCTGTGGTGGCAGATGTGGTGGTTGATGTAATCCCACCGCAGGTGGGTGTGGCATGGTCGCCACCTGTGTAGTGCTCCTCATCTGCTACTGTGGTGGTGCATTTGGCGTCGGCGGCAATGGGGGCGCCACGGTTGGCAGGGTGGCCGGGTTCTGCTGTGACGCGGAGAGCTGTTGCACCGAGCTTGTCTGACCATCCGTGTGCTACTACCGTGGGTACTTTGGTGGTTCGGTCATTCCAACCAACTGGGGTTGCGTGGCGACTCCTGTTCCCACGATCAGCGGGGTCTGGTTGACGAAGAAGTGGTTCACTAGTGATTGTGCGGCTTTTGGTGCCTGCGCCGGCACAGACGTCTCCATCCACAGGACCCCCGTGACCTGCTCCAATGTGGCCATCGGCTGCTGCTTCAGGGCGTGCACAGGTGGTTCCGCGGCCGGGACCCCCAGGGTTGCCCCTTCCACCTGAAACAGCGGATTCATGTCCTGGGGCATCCCAAGGTTGGGGACAGGGAACCGCACCTGTTGCAGCCGCGCTGAGATCTACTGCTCGTCTGGTGTTGGTGCTTTGGGGACTTCGGAATCCTGGGGGCTCAGGGGTAAGGGTTGCGGATGCACTGGTGAGTCTGCGGGTTGTGGCTCCGCCTTGCCGGGAATCTGCTGCTACTGTCCGCCACGACGCCGATACACCAATCCGCGGAAGGCCTCGGGATTTCAACCACCGGAAGATGCCTCTAGTGAAGGTGGTGCGTCGGAGAACCACCGTGCCCCAAGTGGCATGTTCTGCTGGCTCTCCTGCCCCTGGTGATGCTGGGCCGAGCCATGACCAACAGAGCTGATGATGCTCTCCACCTCCGCGCGTTCGCCCATTGTATCCATAATACGGCGCCAGTGTAGCTGCTCCAACCACTCAGTCACTCGTCGGTGCTGGGTGGGTGGATCGGGGCTTGTTGAGGAACTGACTGTTGTGCGGGACGGTACTGAGGAATCCCTGCTTCCCGCGGAGGTCGCGGCTCGTCGTGGCAGGAAGCACCGCGCCGATGGTTGCTGCTGCCGTCGTCCAACGTCCCGATGCACGAAACTGGCTGCCGACATCAATGACTGATCTCAAGGGCACGTGCAGCTCTGCTAGCAAAGAGCAAGGAACTGTCCACGCTCACCGCACCATGACACTGATACCCCCAATTTTTCCGCGTTGTTCTTCCTCTCCACGGATGATCCAGCTCCGCGCCGATCCGCGGAACACGCACTCTACCGCTACTACTACCCCTCGTACTCAAAGAGACAGCAACCGTTATCCGCGGGTCACAACCTTGGAGTGTCGGCGCAGATGCCTCGTCGGTGAGTAACGCTCCGCGGTCCACTTCTTGCCACATGGGAGTCCACTACCTCGTGGCGTCCGACTCCACTCCGCGGAAGCCTCATTCAGCGGACGTGTGCAAGCAAGGGACCGCCTGCAGCTTCCTCCACTCGGACTCTTGGTTCTTCACGCGCTTAACTCCTAGATCCACGGACCACGCTCCGCGGGCAATTTGAGGGTTGGAGGGCGGAGGGCGGGACACAGGAAATGAGAACAGGCCAAGGACTTTGATAAAGTTGATTGCGGAGTACACAGAATGCTCTCGAATGCAAGCAAGTCTGAGTTGCACTTGTGCTACTACCAGTCAGGCCTTTTTCTACTTGGGACTCCGCACAGCGTAATTACACACTGTCGGTCTCATCCCTCTCATACTGGCCTACTTCCTTTTCTTGGACTCCTCGCGGTACAACTACGCACCGCGGGTCTTTTCCTCACACACATACTATCTTCTACCGGTCACTTTTCTTCATCCGCGGCCCGTGCACGCGGTTCTTCGTATTCTTCCTTGAATCTTCCATCCCCGCGATGTGCCCTCCCATCTCTCCTCCTAGATTGCCGCTGTCAGCCTTCTATTCTGATTGGTCGCGCTCCTGCCACCGTTCTCCTGTCGCTTGGTTTGGTCGGTGGATGTTCCGCACGTCCGATGTTCCAACTTCCTTCTCCTCCTTCCATTATTCGGCTTCTGTTCCATTTCCACCGCGATCTTTTCTGCCGGGCCATCCTTCCCGCTACCGCCACCGGACTTCGCGCCACCCCATGCTCTATCGCAACCTTGGTACGGGAGCCAGCTTTCCACGCATGTCCTTCCGTGCTTTTGTTGGTCATAGTGCATTGTAGCCACACCGTGCCACTACTTATTAAAGCTTTGTGTAGTTGCTAGTTGATAACTAGTATTTCCAAACCACTGTTCCCCCCTTTGACCATTTGTGACTCGTATTATGAGTTGTCATCGTTGACCACACATAGTGAAATTCTTTGGTCATGGCTATTGACATGTGCCTATTTTGGGTGGTCATTGTGCATTGTAGCCACGCCGTGCCACTGCTTATTGACCACACATATGCCTGCTCTGGTGCAGATACTGGTGTTCCCTTCCAATCTAATCCAGAACACCTCAAGTAGCAAGTACAAAGACCTTCAATAAGTTGAGGCACAGTGTAGCTACCATGCACAATGACCAACAAAAGGAGGCATATGTCACTGACCATGACAAAAGAATTTTACTATGGGTGGACAACGTTGACAAACCATACTATGAGTCACAAATGGTCGGAGGAGGACAAAATGATTTGAGAATACCAGTTATTGAATAGCAAGTACAAAGACATTCAAAACGTAGTGGCACGGTGTGGCTACCATGCATAATGACCAACCAATGTAGGCATATGTCACTGACCATGACCAAATGATTTCACTATGTGTGGTCAACGCTGACAACTCGCAATACATGTGACAAATGGTCAGAGGGGGAAAACAATGGGTTGGGAATACTGGTTGTTGACTAGCAAGGCCAAATATCTTCAATAAGAAGTGGCACGGTGTGGCTACCATGCACAATGACCAACCAAAGTAGGCATATGGCAATGACCATTACCAGAGAATTTAAATAAATGTTTTCCACGTTGACAACTCACAATACGAGTCACAAGTGGTTAGCAAGGGAAACAATGGTTTTGGAATACCATTTATTAACTAGCAAGTTCAGAGACCTTCAATCAGTGCTGGCACGGTATGGCTATCATGCACAATGACGAACCAATGTAGGAATTTGCCGGTGACCATGACCAAAGATTTCCACAATGTGTGGTAAACGTTGACAACTGTTTAAGTGAGTCACAACTGGTCAGAGGGGGTAACAATGGTTTGGGAATAATAGTCATTGACTAGCAAGTATAAAGACCTTTCATAAGTCGTGGTACGGTGTGGCGATCATGTACAATGACCAACCAAAGTAGGCATATGTCACTGATCATGACCAAATAATTTCACTGTGTGTGGTCAACGTTGACAATTCATAATATAAGTCACAAATGGTCAGATGGGGAAACATAGGTTGGGGAATACTAGTTATCGACTAGCAAGTTTGAAGACCTTTGATAAGTTTTGGCACGGTGTGGCTACCATGCACAAAGACAAACCAAATTAGGCATATGTCATTGACCATGACCAAACAATTTTACTATGTGCGTTCAACGCTGACAGCTCATACTACGAGGCACAAATTGTCAGGGGGAAAAGAATGGTTAGGAAATACTATTTATCTACTGGATAGGACAAAGACCATCAATAAGCAGTGGCCTGGCGTGGCAACCATGGACAATGACCAGCCAAAGTAGGCATATGTCACTGACCATTGCCAAATATTTGTAACATGTGTGGATAACGTTGACAACTCGTGGTACTAGTCATAAAGGATCAGAAGGGGAAACAATGGTTTGGGAATACTACTTATCAACTAGCAAGTAAGAGGACCTCCAATGCATAGTAGAATGGTGTGGATACCGTGCACAATGACCAACTAAAGTAGGCATATGTCACTGACCATGACCAACGAATTTCAGTACGTGTGGTCAACGTTGACAACCCATAACACGAGTCACAAATGGACAGAGGGGGAAACAATGGGTTGGAGATACCAGTTATCAAACAGCATGTACAAAGACATTCACTAAGCAGTGGCACCATGTGGCTACCATGCACATTGACCATCCAAATTAGGCATATGTCACTGACCATGCTCAAAGAATTTCACTATGGATGGTCAACGTTGACAGCTCACACTACAAATCACAAATGGTCGGATCGGGAAACAATTGTTTTCGGAATACATATTATCGACTGGCAAGTAAAAAGACCTTAATTAAATAGTGGCACGGTGAGGCTACCATGCACAGTGACCAACCTAAGTAGGCACATGTCACTGACCATGACCAAAGAATTTCACTATGTGTGGTCAAGTTTGACAACTCATAATACGATTCACAAATGGTCAGAGGGAGAAATAATGGGTTCAGAACACTAGACATGGACTGGCAAGTACAAAGACCTTCAATAAGTAGTGGTATGGTACGGCTACCATGCACAATGACCAACAAAGGTAGGCATATGTCACTGGCCATGACCAAATAATTTCACTATGTGTGGTCAACGTTGACAACTCATAAAATGATTCACAAATGGTCATAGGGGGGAACAATGGTTTGGAAATACTAGTTATCAACGAGCAAGTACAAATACCTTCAATAATCAGTGGCAAGATGTGGCTACCATGCACTATGACCAACCAAAGTAGGCATGTGTCACAGACCATGACCAAATAATTCCACCATGTGTGGTCAGCGTTGACAACTCATAACACGGGCCACCAATGGTCTTATGGGGAAACAATGCTTTGGAAATGCTATTTGCTGACTAGCAAGTACAAAGACCTTCAATGAGTAGTGGTACGGTTTGGTTACCATGTACAATGACCAACAAAAGAGGCATATGTCACAGACCATGACCGAAGAATTTCACTATGATTGGTCAATGCTGAGAACTCATAATACGAGTCACAAATGGTCAGATGGGGAAACAATAGTTTGGGAATACTAGTATCGACTAGCAAGTACAAAGACATTCCTTTAGTAGTGGCAAGGAGTGGCTACCATGCACAATGACCAACCAAAGCAGGCACATGTCACTGACCATGACCAATGAATTTCAGTATGTGTGCTCAACGCTGACAACTCGTAATACGTGTCACTAATGGTCCAAGACATATGGGGCAAGCCCAAGACAACTGGAGCAAGCCCAATACACCTGGAGCAAGCTCAAGACAGCTGGA
Source organism: Penium margaritaceum (assembly GCA_023375785.1). Taxonomy (NCBI): domain Eukaryota; kingdom Viridiplantae; phylum Streptophyta; class Zygnematophyceae; order Desmidiales; family Peniaceae; genus Penium; species Penium margaritaceum. The sequence continues at coordinate 7,729 of SZWC01042325.1, forward strand.
GCAAGCCTAGGACAACCGGAGCAAGGTCAATATAACTGGAGCAAGGCCAAGACAACTGGAGCAACGCCAAGACAACTGGAGCAAGCCCAGTACAACTGAGAAAGGCCAAGACAACTGGAGCAAGGTCAAGACAACTTACGCAAGGCCAGGAAACCTGGAGCAAGCCCAGGACAACTGGAGCAAGCCCAAGGCAACTAGAGTAGGGCCAAGACAGCTCGAGAAAGGCCAGGACAACTGGAGCAAGCCCAGGACAGTTGGAGCAAGTCCAAGATAACTTGATCAAGGCCAATACAATTAGAGCAAGGCCAAGACAGCGGGAGCAAGGCCAAGACAACTGGAGCAAGGCAAAGACAACTGGAGAAGGGCCAAGACAACAGGGGCAAGCCGAAGACAACTGCAGCAAGCCCAAGACAATTGAAGCAATGCCAAGACAACTGGAGCAAGCCCAAGACAACTGAGCAAGCGCAAGACAACTGGAGCAAGGCCAAGACAAATGGAGCATTCCCAAGAAAACTGGAACAAGCACAAGACGACAAGAGCAAGCCCAAGACAACTGGAGCAAGCCCAAGACAACTGGAGCAAGGCCAAGACAACAGGAGCAAGGCCAAGACAGCTGTAGCAAGCCCAAGACAGCTGGAGCAAGGCAAAGACACCTGGTGCAAGGCCAAGACAACTCGAGTAAGGCCAATACAGCTGGAGCAAGCCCAAGAGAGCTGGAGCAAGCCCCAGACAACTGGAGCAAGGGAAAGACAACTGGAGCAAGACCAGGGTAACTTGAGCAAGATCAAGACAACAGGATCAAGCCCAAGACAACTGGAGCAAGCCCAAGACAGCTCGAGTAAGCTAAGGACAACTGGAGCAAGGCCAAGACAAATGGAGCAAGCCCAATACAACTGGACCAAGCCCAAGCCAACTGGTGCAAGGCCAAGACAACTGGAGCAAGGCCAAGACAACTCGAGCAAGGCCAAGACAATTGGAGCAAGGCCAAGACAGCTGGAGCAAGTTCAAAATAGCTGGAGCAAGGCCAAGACAACCGGAGCAAGCCCAAGACAGGTGGAGCAAGCCAAGGACAACTAGAGCAAGGAAAAGACAAATGGAGCAAGCCCAAATACAACCGGAGCAAGCCCAAGAGAAACGGAGCAAGGCCAAGACAACTAGAGCAAGGCCAGGACAACTTGAGCATGGCCTAGACAGCTGAAGCAATCCCAAGAGAGCTAGAGCAAGCACAAGACAACTGGAGCGAGGCCAAGACAACTGATGCAAGCCCAAGGCAACAGGAGCAATGCCAATACAACTGGAGCAAGCCCAAGACAACTGGATCAAGGCCAATACAGCTTGAGCAAGGCCAAGACAACTGGAGCAAGGCCAATACAACTAGAGCAAGCCCAAGACAACTGGAGCAAGCCTAAGACAAGTGGAGCAAGCCCAAGACAAATGGAGCAAGCCCAAGACAACTGGAGCAAGCCCAAGACAACTGGAACAAGGCCAAGAGAAATGGAGCAAGCCCAAGACAACAGAATTTCACTAAGTGTGGTCAACGTTGACAAATCATAATACGAGTCACAAATTGCCAAAGGGGGGATACATGGTTTAGGAACGCAAGTTATCAACTAGCAAGTACAAAGACCTTGAGGAAGTAGTGGCACGGTGTGGCTACTATGCACAATGACGAACCAAATTAGGCATATGTCACTCACCATGACCAAGGAACTTCACTATGTTGCATAGTTTTAGTCCAAACGCAATCCAGACATAAGCAAAATGGGCAAGGGGGCGAGGGAAGAGGTCGCCGCTCTCTCCCCAGACCCTCTGCCTATCTACTCTCCTATCCTCTACTCTATCTCTATGCTTGGGTTAGGAGAGAGGGTAATCCCATGCCTCCCATTCCCGTGGTACAGTGGTCCGAAACGCAATGGTCAGAAACACAGCGGTCAAAAACACAGTGGCCAGAAACACACTTGTCAGAAACACAGTGGTGGGACACACACTGGTTGGAAACACAGTGCTCAGAAACACACTGATCAGAAACACAGTGGTCACAAACACAGTGGTCAGAAACACACTGGTCAGACACACACTGGTCAGAAACATAGTGGTCAGAAACAAAATGGTCAGAAACACACTTGTCATAAACACACTGGTCAGAAATACAGTGGTCAGAAACACACTGGTCAGAAACACACTTGTCAGAAATATACTGGTCAGAAACACAGTGGTCAGAAACACACTGGTCAGATACAGAGTGGTCACAAACACAGTGGTCAGAAACACAGGGGTCAGTAACACACTGGTCAGAAACACAGCGGTCAGAAACACAGTGCTCAGAAACACAGTGGTCAAAACACACTAGTAGAAAACACAGTGGTCAGAAACACATTGATTAGAAACACACTGGTCAGAAACACACTGGTCAGAAACACACTGGTCATAAACACACTGGTCAGGAACACAGTCGTCAGAAACACAGCGGTCAGAAACACACCTGTCAGAAACACACTGGTCAGAAACACACTGGTCTGAAACACACTGGTCAAGAACAGAGTGGTCAGAAACACACTGGTAAGAAACACACTGGTCAGAAACACACTGGTCAGAAACACAGTGGTCAGAAACACACTGGTCAGAAAGACACTGGTCAGAAACACAGTGGTCAGAAACACAGTGGTC
>SZWC01042326.1:0-10394 GCA_023375785.1 Penium margaritaceum
ACACACACACACACACACACACACACACACACACACACACACACACACACACACACACACACACATACAGCACACCTAATTTACCCTCAAGACCACACGGACACCTCACTCTTGTCCTTGAGATCTTTGACCTTGCTCTGATACCATGTGAAAACTACCAGAAACACGTTCTCAACTCCAAAGATCCTGTCATTTAACTCCTTACCTATCCCATCCACCTGTAAGTGACAGTTTCATTCATGAGGTGTAGATGCTGACTCGCACACACAAACACAGCCATCCACAAAAAGTGTTGTCACAGCACAACACAAGTTCGAGAGAAGCAAGGATGGTATGCATGCCTAGCTTTGCAATAGCCGAGGAGAAATGAAAAATGGGGTCAGAGTCACCTAAGTAGGAGTGTGCCTTATGGACCACATTTGATCACCCTCATGAACGTAGCCCTCATGGAGAACCTGGACACAACATGCAAATCATCAAGCATGTCCCAAAACTAGCACAAAGGCACAAAGTATGTCAGGCATATGAAGAAGACAAAGAATAGGGAGAAAATCCTTCCTATTCTAACACTGATGAACGGCCTTCCGAGGACGCCTAGTGGGACGTTCAGGAGTATCAGCGCGTGGAGGGGGTCCTGCCAACTTGCATTGTATAGCTGGTGAGTGTGTTCCTCTGCATAAACCTTCGACAGAAATCGATCCATTTTCCAGTTGTATTCAGGCAAATAGGGGTGCATTATAAGCATTAATGAGTCGTGTAGGCATGAATGCATTGTAAACAAGTCTCCCTGAATTTGAAGAGGTCAGTTGCCGCTGCTCCACACCGTCACTACAAACAGCATGTCCGTTCGCCGGAATTACATGTCGCACTGCCGAAAGTTGCACAACATTCTTTCATACGCGCAGGAGCAACGCATACAACAATCTTAAGGAACAACAACAAATTGAACTCCGGCAGTCATCAAATGTAAGGGTCAATCTTGTGTTTTTTAAATGAAAATCCACCTAATTGATTTAAACCCAGCACAAATGCAACGAAGTTAATGATCACAAAATTCAAGAAACTTTGGTCACCAAAATCCAGAATCACTAGGGTACGATGGGGCAACCTCGTACGAGTCCTGAGCACATCTCCACCATTCAAAAAGTGCGTAGACCATGTGATGCTAGCGGTGAACGGAGCGAGCATGCCCGGTGACAACCAGCACAAACCGTTAAGAACTCCAAGAATGGTCTATTAAGAGCACGTGCTCAACGATCCTCTCAAGGAAAACTTGGAAAAAATGGTAAATTTTTCAAAGAATGGCTTGGCACCGATGACCCCGATGGCCAACCCACAGACGGACCCCTTGGGCTTGGCGAACCACTCGCCCCCGCCGTTTTTCGCTGAGTCAACACCTGGAATGATGGGAGGCATCGGCTGACAGGATCTTATCAATGAAGATCTATACTAGAAGCTATCATGACTCGGGAGCCTCAACACCCATCTGCTCCAACAACTCAATGCAGCGATGGGAGAGCTACAACATTTGCATGCATGAGAAGCAGTGCTCACAGAGAGAAAGTTTGAACTCTCGTGTGAACTCCAAATATGTTCGGCACTATCTGAGCCGTTCAATCCTGCGAACTGCAAAGGACAAATGGTCCGGATGTGGTTAACCTGTTTGGAGGAACACTTCACCACTAATGGGATCAACAAAAACAGAAAGAAAAATGACATCGCGACCTTACGTTTTTGTGGCACAACTTCAAGTTGGTTGTTCTATCTAAACACTATCCAACGGCAGTAGGAGAGCAGTGGAGGTCACTCAACAACTCACACATCCACTCTTGCATTGTTGACCGCAAACATAATACCTGTCCAGCAGATTAGTGTGACATGGCACAACTCTTTGACTCCATCGGAGAACTGGATGGACTTCATGTACGTCGTATTTCCATGCCTTGGAAAAACAAACGAGAATTGTGATGCACGGTACAGGCTTCAATGCCTATGTCAAAAGTATAGCGTGGCAAAGCACAATCGGTGTTTCCGAAAAATCATCGCCGACAGTGACCTCGACCCCGAAGAACTGTGTTTCTATTACAACAGCCTCAAACATGGCATTTTATGATAAATCCACATATTCATCATCCAAGTCGACCTTTGCTAATGATCATGGCAGCTGATCATATTGACAGTGCTGACTGCAATGCTCGAAGGTAGGAATTCAATGTCTGGCAATCCCAAGGCCAAAATTCCTATCGTGGCGGGGGAAAGTCAGAGTCGACAAATTCCTTGTCTCTGATGGATGACAATGACGCCACTGATCAATGCAATCAGTGGATGTGCTTGTCTTATGGAAAGCATGGACACAACTTGCGTGAGTGCTAAAAGCGATAGCAACAGCCAAAAAGGAGGGAAAGTCACGGATGAAAAGTGAGGATTCGAGAAACGAGAAGGTGTAGGAGTAGACGGTGGAACTCTTATCTGAACACAAAAATCCGTGCCAAAAGATCGCCTGAATGAGCGTCTCACATTACCACAAACAAGAGTTTTTGAGATCGCAAATGTTTATGAGGTGTACGAGGACAACCAATTGCCAATAGTGCTATGTGTACAACCGAGGGGTTGTAAAATTTGTAAAACGATAGCAGCACTAGATGGAGGAGCTTCTAAAAGGTCTGTAAGAAACGGCATGGCTCAGAAGTTGAATTTACATGCCAGACCAAGAATGTTTGAAGGAAGAACCGTTGACAATGGATTGCAGATCTTTCAAGTTCGCAAACCTCTCCAATGATAGATTGGAGATCTGCATGACATAAGGTTCTGAAGAACTTGTCCAATTTGTGACTAAAAAATCATCCTCGAGCAAGATTTCTTGTGCCGACATGATCTGCTAGTATAGTGGAGCAACAGAGTAGTCTACATCGGCATTAATGGTAGAAGAAGATACCAGACACTGATCAAGCAACCCACGAAGCATGCTAACCAATGTCGCTTGACATAGCCAAGAAGTATGTGTTAGGGGGAGCCCAGGCGTGGCTAGTCCAGGTGGACATAGGGGAAGCGGGAAAAATCAAACCAAAAGTTGCAACTACATTGGTCTTGACACCTGCCAAGTTCACGACAATTCTGGAGGGCTTTACACCACTCGCCAAAGAGTTCAAATGGATTTTCCCTCAGAAACCACCCCAGGGGTTACCTCCGCAAAAATGTGTTGACCACAACATAGACGTGAAGCCGAATAGTACACTAACGCCAAAAGGGACACATTGGATTAATGACCATGAACAGTCCAAACTAAAAAAGCAACTGTACGAGATGCTCAGTCAGGGTTTCATCAGGCCATCCATATCGCTCTTTGTGGCATCTATGCGTTTTGTGAACAACAAGAGTGGCAAGGTGTGGATGTGTGTGGACTCCCGAGCAATGAAAGACATAAGCACCAGGAATTGTTATCCTCTCCCGTGAGCAGACGAACGTTTCAACCAACTCCACAGAACACGGATTTTCACAAAGATCGACTTACGCAGTGGTTATCATCATATCTGTGCATTTGATTAGGACATCAAGAAGTTCCACACCAGATATGGATACTTTGACTTCACCGATATGCCAGTTGGACTCACAAAATCCCTTGCCACATTTTTTATGGCTAGGAACAACAGATTTTTGCTGTACCTTGACCATTTTATTGTCTCAACGTCATCCTCTTGTATAGGAGCACCCCTGAGGAGCACAATAGACATGTCCAAGAAGAACTCAAGATTTTACAAAGAAAGCAATTTTACAGATAAACTCTTGAAATGCGACTTTGATCGTCGTTTGATTGAGTTTTTGGGCCACAATCTCCAGCCACGAATGGCTCACCGTGGACCTGAAGAAAGTGGAGGCGATCGTTCATTGACCAACGCCAACCAACGTTGGGGAGATACGGGTCTTTCTGGATTCATCAACTACTTCCATTGTGAGAGGCTTCCTGGAAGTTGCCTGATTAGACTGCCTACCCACTGTGTGTGACACTAGGCAGGAAACGGCAAGGGTCTAGTCAGACGACGCACACAGGCGTCAAGTGCTCAACCACAGAAAGCACATGCAAGGAGAGCTACACAAATGAGTCACACACACATAAATACGGGCGACCGTTCTCGGTTCACACCACACACTAGGGTAGCGTTTCGCTGTGCCTCAACCAGCCATAAAACGGAAACAGTCATAACTCTACGTCAGCATGTCGGAATCAGGCGCCGTCTGAACGGCTAGAATCAGATTTTGAAGCACTACAAACCTGCAGCAAGCACAGACAGAGATGCTGTACCCCACTGCAGGCCATCGAGCCCCTCAAGGGCTCCACTCCTCATGGTGTCGCTGAGCGCCAGCAGAGCTCGGCTGCCATCGGGCCCACCTCAGGCATCTGCACGTGGATGGACATGAGCCGACAGGTCACAGCGGTCCGTGAGGGCACCCACCAACAACACTCCCCCATGACCAAATGGCGAATACAAGTCCATGAACGGGAACACACTAAGGGCAACCACGAGGGACACAGAGAACACGAGACAATCATAGAAGAATAGAGACCAACATCAATGTACAAGCTCAGCCCGCATCAGGGGCGAGGCGAAGACCAACAGCACGTACACCCTCGTGGAACTTCTGACGACCAAGTGCCTTTGTCAAGAAATCAGCCTTCTGATCGTTCGTACCAACCCAGACGATCTCAAACTCACGCCAAGGTCACGGACGAAGTGGTACTCAACGCTAATGCGCTTCGTGCGAGCATGGAAGACACCGGAGTTCTACGCTATGGCGTCAGCACTCTGGTTGTCACAGCGTAGCACAACAGGAGGAACGGACTAGTGGAGCACGCGAAGGAGCCGAACAAGCCAGACGCTCTCAACAGCGCCAACTCCCAGAGCAACATACTCTGCCTCACACAAGCTACGCGCAATGCAACCTTGCTTCCCATTGCGCCATGATACAGCGGTGCCGCCCAGCAAGAAGACGTAGCCGGTACGGCTTCTGCCGTCAGGGCTCCATGCCCAGTCCCTGTCCGTATAACCGTCAAGTACAATAGATGGTTGCCGCCGATAGGTGAGACCAAGGCAAGGCGTGGACACGATGTAGCACACAACGCACAGGGCAGCATCAAGTGTCAGTTGCCGTGGTGCCTGTGAGAACTAGGTGAGGAGGTTGATGGCAAATGTGATGTCGGGCCGTGTCGTGGTGGCCAAATACATAAGCGAGCCGATGACTCGCAGGTACAAAGTCTGGTCGACTAGCTCCCCCACAGCAGATGGGTCGTCAACCTTCAGTGCCTTCTGTCCCTCTGGAGTAATGGAGGTGGAGGCACTGCGCACAGTGGAAAGCAGATCAGCAAACCGCTCCCCCACAGCCAGTGCGTACCGTGCCTAATGTACCGTGAGACTACGCTGGACGCGATCGCGCACGACATCCATGCCGATGAAGACGGACGCAGGCCCCATATCTTTCATCTTGTATGTGTTTTGTAGGATGGCCTTTGCTTCCCGCACTGCCCCCAGGTCCAGAGACGCAATCAAGAGGTCGTCAACGTAGTTGAGGATCGCAGTGAGAGGAGCATGGCTCTTCGTCACAAAGAGAGAGGGGTCTGTGTCGCTTTGGACGTAGCCCGCACGCTATAGTGTGTCAACAATCTCATGGTTCTAGCACCGTGGTGACTGCTTGAGGCCATACAGGGCCTTCCGCAGCCGGCACAGCCGACATGTGCCATCCTTGAAGCCAGGTGGTTGCGCCATGTAGATCTCTTCGTCAAGATGCCCATGGAGGAAGGCATTGCTGACGTCCATCTGGTGCAGTTCCCAGTCATCCTCGGCAGTCATGTTCAGAAGGGCTCACACCGTGGTCATCCTCCCTACAGGAGCAAACGTGTCCATGTAGTCCACACCCTCGATCTGTGAGAAGCCCTTTGCCATCAAGCGAGCCTTGTAGCGGTCTATTGAGCCATCCTGTTCAACTTCTTGCGCAGGATCCACTTTGGCTGTACGGCCTTACGGGCAGGTCGTAGGTCGACGAGCTCAAAGACACCGTGGTCTGTGAGGCCAGCAAGTTCCTCTTCACAGGCAGCCCGCCAGTGGTCACCATCAAGGCTGGCCAGGGCTTGTCGGAGAGTGCTCAGTTTTGAGCCTGGTGAAAGCGAGCTTTGTGTGATGAGAGCAGAGGCAAGGGCGAGGGGATGACACAAGTCCACGCTGTCGATGCATTAATGGCGCAGACATGCTCATAAGAAATCAGAGCTCGAATAGTCAGGCAACCTGGGTGGACCTCCTCAAGGCCCTCTGGGCTGAAGCCAAGGGCCATCGTGCTAGGGCCACCCTTGCGAACGCTACGGGAGGGCAGGAGACGCAAGAGACCACCCAGTGCATGAGAGTATGTGCTGGAGGACGACTGAGGTGAAGGGTCAGCCGGTGTAGGGACAACAGGTGGAGACACGACGGTCGGCTGAGCGGGCGAGACAGGCGCCGGGGATGCCGGAGCCGCCAGCCGGGGAAGGGAGGCAGGCACCAGGGGTGCTCGAGCCACCAGCCGCTCAAGTGAGACAGGCGGTGGTGAAGACAGAGCCAGCATGGGAGGAGACCCAGCCGGTGAGGAATCCGGAGCCGCGACAAGAGGGGGAGAGACAGGTGAGGGATCTGAGGCTGGGGGCCGGGAAGGGCAGACGGCAAAGATAGTCAGGTCAGGGAGAGGTCCCAACACTCAGGGGACAACATTTGCGGGGGCAACATCCGCGGGCTCCTCCCCCACCACACAAGGATCGGGACAACCCCAAGCATGCGGGAGTGGAAGCGCCGGCATGCGAGTAGGGTCACAAAAGCACAGGCTCTCGAGGAACGTGGCATCGCAAGACTCGACAACGCGACGCGGGACAGGTCCCAGAACCGCCAGGCCTTGGAACAGGGGTGGATGCTCACGAAGGCACAGAGGCGGCCGCGTGGGGAGACCTTAGAGCCCTGCTGCTCCGGGGTGAACCAAACACAAGCAAGAGAGCCCCAGATGCGCGCTAGGTGCAGATCAGCACGGTGACCGTACCACAGCTCATACGGCATGGTGTGGCGAGGGAGAGGACCGTGCGGGATGCGGTTCCACACCCAGGTCATCTATGCGAAGCCCTCAAAGGCAAATGCCTCACGTAGACGGCAATCAGCCCACATCGCACGAACAACATCTTCCATCGTGCGGTTCCACCGCACCAAGATGCCGTTTTACTGGGGAGTGACAAGAGCAGAGCAGCAGTGGTCGACCCCACGCTCAGTGAGCCAGCGGTGAAGGTCGTCCATAAACTCCCCCCACGATCGGAGCAAAAGATGTCAAGGGTCTGATGCGACTGGTGTTCAACCATAACCAGCCAGCGCTGGACAGTGGGAAATGTGTCACTCTTCTGACAAAGACTGTAGACCCAGCGCATGCGGGTGAAGTTATCCGTCAGTATCAGGACGTCCTAAAACTCCCACGGTCATCCTAAAACTCCGTGGGGAGCGGGCCAAGCAGGTCCGAGTGCACCAGCTGAAGGGGCCGAGTGGACTTCGATATAGAGTCCGGGAAGGGAGAGCAGTGCATCTTGCCCTGCTCACACGCGAGACAATCGTTCTTGGGCAGCGCCACAAAGGAGGCCACATCAAGACCGAGCGCAAGACTATCACACACAAGGCGCTCAACCGCATCAAGCTGCCGATTGAACGAGTGCATGGGCTGGCAGTGCGACTATTGCTCGCTATGTCCATGGCTCCGGTGCCAGCTGCGGAGGAGACCACGTCTGTGGTGGGCTCCCCTGTCCCCTCCGTCTGTGAGGCCTTAGGCGACATGATTGCGCTGGTGTTGCTGATGTCCGCTGCTGTTAGCTGCTGCTGGCCATTGCCTCAACCGTCACCGGCACTGCTGTCCGTTGTTGTCCGTTGCTGCCACTACTACTCCTACTGCTGCTGTTGCTGTTGTTGCGGCTGTGGTGGCCCCTGGTGCTATGGCGGCCAAGGCCTCAGGCCGGCAGCCCGTTGCCCGCTGTCCGCCGGCGCACTGCTCGCCGGCCGCTGCCCGCTGTCGCGCTGCCTGTCGGCCCCCCAACCACTAGCCGATGGCAGCCGCCCGTGAGGTGCGGCCTGTGACATTGTAGCGTGGGTCGCGCCTCTTAGCCGCAGCTGCCGTCGCTCTCGCTGAGCTGTTGCTGTCGCTGTCGCTGGCGCTCACGTCACCCCATGACGTGATGGGTGGTGGGTCCTCCCTGGGCCGATGCTGCGTCCCTGTTGCGCAGCCATGCGAGAGGTGTCTCGCGTGCTCTGATACCATGAAAAGCTTCCTGGAAGTTGCCTGATTAGACTGCCTACCCACTATGTGTGACACCAAGGAGGAAACGGCAAGGGTCTAGTAAGAAGATGCACACAGGCAAGGAGAGCTACACAAATGAGTCACACACACATAAACACGGGCGACCGCTCTCGGTTCGCACCACACACTAGGGTAGTGTTTTGCTGTGGCTCAGCCAGCCATAAAACGGAAACAGACCTAAGTGTTTAGGTCTTCAAGAAACGCTCTGACCCCGGCACCCACCTTACAATTGGTACATCTAGCGGTGGACCATTTCATGGCCATCAGCATGTCCAAATGAGCATTCGGAGTTGTTCTCCTTCAAGACAGTGACGGTGGAGAATAACCTGTTGCATACATGTCAACACACGCATGACGCCATCGAAGGTTTTTCCATATTCTTTCTTCCACATCATGCCAACCTGTTTCACTTAATGCTTTCCCACTTTTAACTCCAACTTCCATTACACGCTTATTTCCCTTGTTGTCTACTACAGTGCAAATGTTGAATGTACACTTACAAAGTGTGCTTTGTATACATGTCTTGCAAAATAGTGACAACTTTCCATTACTTCTTGTGCAACAAGGTAAACACCTCTACTAGTAGGAAGCAAAGTGGATCATGCAACTGATTCAAGTTGCCTACCTGTGATTCACGTTGGCACATGCATATGCGAAGAAGTCGCCAGAAGTTGATGTACATGGCACAATCCACAACATATTCTAACGTCAACAGCGCGTGCAAGCCTGTGTTTTGTTGCTTGCATCGTACATTGGATTCTACATGCCTTTGAGTACAAGTGCAACTACTTCTGCACTTAAATTCAAAAGTCAAGCTAGGTTCCTCGCCTCCTCTTCTACCCTGTGGCAAATGCTAGGGAAAGGGGACTTCACATGAAATGCGATTGTTCGTGCCATTTTACAGGAGGCTCACTGCTTTTGTTGTGTTTATTTGGAGTGAGCAAAACTTGCTAGGTTATCGTACATCTCGAAGAAGAAAAAAATGCAAGACAAGGGATTGAGGTTCTTCAAGTTGATGCAAATTGAATGAGCTACTTGAGAAGGCATAAAAAGGAATGGTGAAAGTGCCCTTCATGCTTCTGGCTGCAATGCAACCATAGGAAATGAAACTGAAAACTTGGTAGGGAACAATAAGAAGAAGCATTGGATGATGCCAACCTTTTTCACTTCAACTTCAATCGACTCTTATTCTTGTCTCCAAGGAAAGTAGTGCTGAGGCTGCACCACTTCAACATCGCAAAACTTTGGTCATCATGGTAACCACGGTCATAATGGCCGCAGCCTACCAATGCTGATTCCAAAACACCAAAAGGCTAGAAAACACATCACCCATACCCCCGTCCATGAGTCCTAAGGGCCTTGGCAAGCATGTCCGCACATCTCCACTACGATGGTCACGTACTGCATAGTCCCCCTCTTATTGGATCCTTGAGCTCAGCACTCAAGGCCAGACGGGTACTGGAGGACAGCGTTGATGCCTTGCACCGTGACATAGTTGGTCTTGTACGCGTTGGGGCTGGTCACGTCTGCGGACGTGACGACGTTGCGGAGTCCGTCGGTGACGGAGACAGTGGTCGGGGTGGACTGCCAGCGGCGCCGCGTGACGGTTACAGGCACGGGCGTCAGGGTTGGCTTCTGCAGGTGGAACGGTGACAGCGCAAAAGAGGATGGAGGGAAATTAGCGAGCATTTTTCTCTAACCTATTGCGAGGTCTGAGAGGCAGTCACAAGCAATGCAAGAGGGTTGGGGGCTGACTAAGAATCGGTCATTCATGCTGCATCTGCCCTTATCGAGTTGGTCAAGCAATCACATGACCCCCCCTCCCTTCCCCCCAAGAATAATAAGAAGCACATGGGGAAGAGTTACTGAAGGAGCTCACCCAGCCGTTGGGCTGCCAGTCGTTGCACACGTAGGTGAGCACGTGCACGAGCACGGCGTACGTCTGGTTGGCGCAGGCGGCGTCAGGCAGGCCCGTGAACACGTCGTCGGTGGGCGCCATGACCGTCAGACCGCGTGTCGTTGTCAGTGCCGTCTCCAGAGTCGAGCTCAGACCT
>SZWC01042335.1:0-10389 GCA_023375785.1 Penium margaritaceum
TGTGTGTGTGTGTGTGTGTGTGTGTGTGTGTGTGTGTGTGTGTGTGTGTGTGTGTGTGTGTGTGTGTGTGTGAGTGTATGTGTATGTGATTTTGTCACATTTGGACCATGCTAAAGGTGGAGGAACTTCTCCGTACCCAGAAACTAAACGTGCTACCAAGGCCAAGTGGATTGAGTACTAGTTTCCAAAACGTGCACGGCTTGCATGAACGCGAGAGGTTAGTGTGCATGAGCAAGTGTCAGAGACAACCCTATTTTCAATGGATCAAGGTATGCGATTCATACCACTGTGCTCTTGACACGTGAAATTGGGTACATAATTTGCATGGAAAGCGTGCAGGCAATGCACCAAAAATGAACCCCAGTAATTGTTGATTTCAGTATTCATAAACGTTTTTACTAGTTGAATCTAAAAAACAAACTTTCATCGAATTCAAACGTAGCACCTAAAGAATTCCAAAAGTCATTCGTCAAATTCAACGTAGTACTCTCTCCTTTTTTCCTTTTCATGAACCTTGGTTCACCCACACTTAAACCTGGTTCATAAAGTCATTTTTCCCTACGTTTAGACAATTCTCGGTTAACCGTTTTTGGCTCCATGCTATCGCACAAGCCTCCTCTAGTAAGCGATCACAGAAGTTTAAGATTGCGCCATGTGGATAAGCAGACCTTGCAAACTAGTGATTGGCTGCTTTGACCAACAGAAAAGATTCCATGCGGCCAAGTGCGGTAGAGTGGAAAGAACGGCAATCAGCCAATCATTTGGATCTGTCATTTGAAAGGATGAACCCAAAGTTAATGACTGTGGAAGTGACCCGTAAGACACCTATCCCAGTGAACTTTGAATTCGACAATTGAGTTGTTCCATAACTAATTCGACAAAGTTTTTAGCACCTCGTATTTTTTTGGGGGTACTTTTGAAATCGAAAAAAATGAAGGAGTAGACAATTCGACGACCTGGGTTGTTTAATTTTTTTTCAATGAGGACGTCTGCTCAATGTATTTTTTTGGCTTTTTGTTCAACCTCGAGAGCAATGACCACTCGACCGTTTGAGGTTTTGAACGGTTGAATGCTCGTCGCTCTCACGATTGACGTTTGGAGAGCGTCAAACATGAGGCAAGGAGCGCTCGGTGGCCTCGAGAACCACCAGAAGGCACATCGAAGTGCCTGAACTTTTCACGGTCCAGAATGAATGTCAACCGCAGCATCCAGGTTTGAGATAGAAAAAACAAAGAACCCAACTGGGAATTTGATGAAATAGCGGAGGTAGACCCCTGAAATTGACGAAGAAATTTTGTAAATAATTTGGTGGTATGTCTGAATTCGACGAAAGTCCAGTTTTGATGATTTTCAACGACTTAAAGAGTAGTTGATATCTAAATCAAAGTTCACTAGGGTACTTGATGCTAAGAGTGTTTAAGTGTCCGCATCTCGGTGATCCCTAGGTTCACTAGGGTACTTTACGCCCGACCGCGTAACGAGTAGTCATTTTGAAGAAACCTCAAACCTATGGACAACATGACACGGTACAACAGTGTTGTACTTCACACTCCTCAAACATCATGCAGATGGATTCTTATCATGCCAAATGGTGTAGCACCACCTATGCTATATCAACTGGTAAAAGAAATCCAGGAACTGTTGAAACAGATGGCTATTTATAAGATATCACAAAGGTAACTTCTATTAGTATCATAAAGTTTCTCGAAATGGTAGATGGGGTTTCTACACATGTGAGTTTCTATCCACGGGTGGAAAGTGTGTCAGACTCAGGTGTAGTCAAAAAATGCTTGTTGGCCCAGAAGGTCATGGTGTAACAAGTGAAATTCTTTGGTTTTGGGGATGGTTCAATTGATGTACAGTCCCAAATGCAAATACAATATGTTTTTGGATGTCACTATGGTGGTATCCACAATGATGGTTGTATGCAAAATGTCGTTGATGAGGGAGATACTCTCTACAAGTGCCTTGGATAAGGCATGTAAAGAAGTATATGTTGACTGGAAGTATAGAATGTACACAGTAGACGACGCTAAAGCAATGCAAAGAATCAGAACATGTAAAACACAATCCATTGATGGATTCCAGAATGGAATCATAGAATACGATTACATAAACAAATAAATATTCAAGAACCGGTCGCCCTGAGATCACCGGATATGATTCGGAAGTATTTAATCACAAGAACATGGAACTGATATCCGAAAGGTGTCCTTTCAACATGTAGTGTAGGGATTGTGATCATGGTATACCCGATTGATGGATACCATGTGACGAGCAATCCTTTTTTACGTAATCCACAATCATTGAGATCATTTATCTCAGCTAACCTATCTAACCTCAACACGACATACTTTTGATGGGGACGTAGGCAATAGCCTATGGCATCCATTTCCAACGGAAATAAGGGGATGATGGTTCAAACAAACATCATCTAGGTTAGAGCATTGTTGTTTATGATGAGGGACTTTGATGGAAATCATTCATGCCAGAAAACCAATGGCATTGTACAGAGCATTGCAACCTCTGAGAGGAAAAAAAAGTGTGCTCAACAACCATGTATTGGGACGTTGGTGCCTGCTAACCCTGGTGCCAAGGTTGGGAGGCTGCAAGGGAGCATGCGAGTTGCATGGGCTTTGTAGAGCTTGGTTCAGTTTAGCCAACCAACCCATGGGTTCTGACTGAGGTCTAGTAAACCTACGCATGGTTGTTAACACGTGGTTGTCAACCAAGAGGACTGATATCCCGATAATGGATTGCATGTAGTGATAATGTTGCGTGGAGTACCACCTTAGCAACAACGCCTTGGAAGAGATCATGTCCAAACGACATGGGAAACATTGTGTAGACCTGGACAGTTTTTACGGGGAGGTCCGGTTAGTTGGTCGCAAGGAAGCTCTTGCAAAAGGGAAGGACGAGTTACCACAACAACTTGCTGAACATATACCACAAGGAATATGTAAAAAATCATCCGATGTACCCTCTTCCAAACTAGCATGACGTTGCTGAGAATGTACATCATGAAGGCATCAACAATGTCACTCGTACACATACGCGATGGGTATTTGGTGAAGAATTGCCACCACGTTTGATGAATGTATAGCTATCGTACATTCACCCCTTGGTAAGTGCTAAGGGATCAGGCGATCAACATTGGGTGTTGTACACAAATGACCGCAACAACATAAACCACACACATGTATGGTTGATTGTGCGTGAACATGATGCAACCATGTTACGGTACTCCAAACTTGAGATTTCTCTTTCGCTTCCTATTGCATGGTTTGCATCATGAAATACACGATGATTAAACCTCCCTGAACACAGACAAACCAGGGCAATTTGAAGCAAACGGGAAGGAATGTAGCATGTTCTTAGGAGTGAAAATGGCGTTGGATTATTCTTCTTGCTTTCTGGGGGCTTGAGACAGGTGTCTCGAGATGTGAAAAGCTCGGAAAGATATAATGGGCTAAATCTTGGTTCAACTCCAAGGAAAACATCCATTTGCCAAACTTTAGGTGAAAGGAGTGCCACGATAGAAAATTTATCGCTTCACTCCTCCTCCACTCTTAGCTTGGCACTAGGGTCCTGTTCGAGCATGGCAATGCCACGGGGAACAATTAGGCTTATGATTATTCTGTTACATCCATGCCCTATGACGACCCTATATGTTTGTGGCACGGTTTGTCTTAGCCAAAATAGCTGAGGCGACCATTCGCGCCTCCTCCTTGGACGACACTTATGAGGGCCTATGTTTTGGTTCTACAGGTAGCTGCAAAACAGCCTACGCCTATTACACCATTTTCTTAAAACTAATATAGTGGTTGCTTCCACAAGCCCCAGTCTCCGACACTACGAGTCATTGCCTCGTGAAGCACGTCGTGCAATGATATACGCCTTCTTTATTGCATGCTGATGGCTTGATAAGAAGTCCACTGCAAGTTTGGCTCTCAATTTTTGATACAATGTATTTAGGGCAGGTCCACAAAATTACACTTGTAGATACATACCTGCACATGGTGTAGGGACTTGTTTGTACATCCTACCATGCTATCTACATTTTTCTTTAATTATTTTTCCATTTCACATGCGTTTCGTCTCTCTGATTTTTACTATGGATGAATCCACCTCCATTCCAGAAATATTGATAAAATACACCATGAAGTATGGGAATTTCTAATTTGTTGAGGCTTTCCACTAAACAAATGAAAAGGAAATTGTGGGGGGGGGAAATGATCTGAGCGAAAAATTACATAAGTGTTAATACTTGTCTGAGTAGCTGAATTTCAAAGGTTCCGTAATGCTGCATGCCTCCATTTAAGACAGTAAAAATTGTAATTGATGTTAATCTATGAGATAAATACCGAATTCTATGATTTTTTCCCTCCGTGGTGATTTGGTTCTTCCGTTTCTTATCTGAAAAACATTCTCTTAGCGTTATGGCTGTGTGTGTACATTTGTTTTTATATTTTATGTCTGTTGCCATGGATAGACTACTGTCTTATGTGGGGAAACTTATCCGAGTTGATTGACACCTTTTGGTTGTCTGATTCACTTTCTATGATCCCAATACATCTTTGAATCAGGCAGATACTTAGGTGAATACCTAATTTTGTCTCAAGAGCCCTTCTATATGGCGAATGCCTGTGGTAAAAGTTAGTGGGCACAGATACTTTCGCGCAACCTCTGAGATCAGCTGAGGTAATTGATGTGCGCAAGATAAGGTGGGATCATTGTGTCTAGCATCGATACAGTCATCGAGAATGGACCTGACATTGGCACAAGAATAGCATTTGTGTACACTCCCAATGTCTATTGAAGGCCACGTGTTGCTGAGAATGGCTCTAGCCGAGGACGGGAGGTCCAATGGAGCATGATGGAAGTCTTCTTTAAAGGTGGACGAAGTGAAAGACACGGTCAGAACTGGGAATTTATTGACAATTCGATCAGTGAAAATGCAATGATAGAGGTACAATCTAATTGAGATCGTAGAGCTATCGGTAGAGAACAACATCAAAATCTGGGAGCATGACACCCTTAAGGCATGTCTGTGTGATGTATAGGAGGCCTCTCGCGACGTAAAGGCGAAGGAAGGTGCAATTCCCATGAACAATTCTAGCATTGAAAGCAGCCATGACGTCCATCGTAATGATAGTAGCAGGCAAATCCATGCGGTACCAAGCACCCATGGCGCTGAGCTAGTGTATGAAGTGGAGAGCTCCAATGAGATGGAAGCCGCCCACTATATGCCATACTCCAGTCCCTCGAAAGCTCTTGGGCTCAGCCTCAGCATGTGGATGATTCTGGTACTCCATGTCTCCTAAAAGACCGTCCACATTTAACGGATCAACTTTATCAGCAGCCTAAACAAAAACACAGTCAAGATCTTTTGCAATGCACATTGGTTACAATTTCTCTAAGTCTACCGGGCATTATGTTAACACCTCTTGAGTGATCACCTCCCCCTTAGAGGTGAGTGGGAATGCTAAGAAACTAGTAGACTCCATACACATGGTCTCTAAAATCATGGTAACATCTCAAGCCTCAACTGCCTCAATGGAACCACTAGCATCTGTGAACTCTGTTCATGCATGTGCCCTCGTCAAGGACTTCAAATCCTTGCCAACAACGCCATGCTCAACATTTGAGTAGCATCCGCATGCCTCATGCCACCATCAATAAAAACTATAATCTTGCCCAACTTTTTGTCATGTGGTTAATGCAAGACTATCATCGAGTGGTGGATATTGCGCACGTGGATTTGTTCCCTCCATGCCTTCTGTACCAAACAAGTCTACTTTGAGAGCCTGTGGTTAACCCATATCGGCTGCCTTTCCCATATCAGCAAGCTCCTACAACATCACTCCACCTGCTTCTACAATCGGACGGTTAGGGACACATACAGCTCATGGAACTTCTTCAATTCGTAGAGATATAGATACTGCAATGATAGGGAGACCCTCCACTAGAAACATTAGTAACAAACATAGTGTTGAGAGGTGCGATTACTGTGCTGGTGCTAATCTCCAAGATGGTGAGGACAATACTGCAACTGGAGCACTAAACGTGAAGATACAAATTTTTCAGTAAATTCCCGGGTCCACTACCTACTGGGAATCTTCACCTGTATATGCCAGATAAATTCTGGCAACCAGCCCTGAAGCCGCCTAAAGGGGCCTGGTGTGTAATACAAAGTGCTAGCATGCGCAAGGGGGTTGCGCATGCCCCTAGCTAGCTCTAGGAAGGAGGGGAGCTAGTCTCTGTGCAGTACTGCGTAGCTACCCTAGTCAAGGAACATTGCAAATGACTGGGCAGGTGACATGCACCCTGATCATGAAGCCTACTCTGCATCAACATCCTCATGCGAGGAGCCTGGGCTAGTCAATCTGCATGAGCCAGTCAAAGGTGAACTTCAAGAGACACCTGATTGGCAACCCTGATGCTTCGTCATGGCTAGATCGGCGACCGTCAGAGGAAGGCCTGCAGAGTAAGCAACCTCCTAGAGAAGCTACACCTGATCACCTGGTGAAGCTTCCTCAAGGAGGAAGCTTGTCCCTGGACCTGCTGAGGTGCCATTAACAAACCTACTACTACAATAATCTTCTCCTGAAGGAAGTTTCTCATAATCATGGCACAAGACGTAGCAGATCTGAAGCACCTGAAGGAACCTTCTCCTTCAGGTGGTCAACTTGCCAGAACTGCAGGTATAAGAGGGGAAGCTCCTCTCAGTTCAGATCCATCTCAACATTCAGCAAGAATGAGCTCTGCTCAAGCCTCTGAATCTGGAGCACAAGACCAAGACTGTGCTAGAGATCCCTCCAAGGCCCCTATAAGCCAGGCAAGGCCTGTCAGCCAAGGTGGAGGCTACCCTGGAGGCCAGTCAACCTGGAGACTACGCCAAGACCCTTGCCACGACGGCCTACAAGGCCTAGCAAGGCATTGCCCCTCTATGGGCCAGGAGTTGTGCTAGCCTAGTGTGCTTAGCTTTTCCATGTGTTATACTTGTACTTTGTATCAATCAAGATTTCAGTCCAAAGTTCCCAACCCTTGCCCTGCGGGGTATTGTACAAGCTACGTTGCTGACCACCCACAGATCCTACCAGCAAGGGTTCTAGCCCTTGCTGTCTGTCTCAGAAAATCAACACATAGGACTTGCTTGTGACGTGTCATGTGATCCAGTGACATATCACGTGAACCAGTGACATGTTTGTATATTGTTTAAGCCATTATACATAGAGAAACGGGAAATAGTCCCCTTCCACAATGTTTTACGACATCACTCTGGTACTCACAAAGATTGTAGCCAATATAAATTGTGTTTTGGATGCCTGGATGGTGTAGCTAGGTTCTAGTGAGTGAAGTCTGTATGCTTGAAAAAGAATGCCACTGTTAAAATAGTGGAAGACACAAGGCATTGTGTAAGCCATTTTCTCTCCGTTAAACGTCCCTATCATGAATCGGTTGTCCCTTCTCATAGAGCGGACCTAACAACCCTCATATCCCTTCCCTTCTTTCATTTTGTTTTGGATGTTACCTATTATCCTGGGAACTAGTCAAACTAACCAAACTCATGGAGTTCTCTCGCCCCTCTTTGTCGGATGCCACATACATCCATTCTGAATAACAAACCATTCCCTCTTGTAATCAATTCAACATTTGCTTTCTTGCACCAATGTCTCTCATTATTGTGAACACATCATGTCGCATAGCCAGATATTGGCACTATTGCAGTTACATTCCATGAAGAGCTTATGCCTGCATTTGCACGAGATATTCATTACTCTATCTCCCCCTTCAATGCAGCGTTTTGATCCTTACCAATTTGATGGTCTTTGATGTCATTGAGGATTTCTCAACTGCAAGTTGTTTTGGCGGTTCTTTGGTGTAGCATACGGACAAGTTTAACGGGAAAAAACGGCCAATAAGTAATCATCGGGTACTTCAGGTACTCAAGGCTCATGTTTCGAGGAGCCAAAGCCCGGAAAATATATCTAGGCTATAGCCTAGTTCGACTCTAATCCGGAATCAACCATTGGCCGGATTTGAGGCGAAAGGAGTGCCGCTCCTCCACTCCTATAATGTCGTTGGGGTCTTGGTTCCAATGTGGCAATTCACATGGAATTAGTAGGAAGGGGTTGCATGTTTTCAACCATGCCACATGACATCCCTATCCGTTTTGCCGTGACGTGTCTCCTTGAAAATGGCTGGGGTGGCAAGTCACTTGACCTCTTTGGACGACACTTTCTAAGGGCCTATGTTTTGATTCCAAAGTTTGTCCCAAAACGGCCTACTTCCGTCACATTGGGTGATTTTCTTGAATCCGATGATGCGCCCGATTTAATATCTTCATTTTTGGTGATTTCAACAAACCTGGTCCATTCCATGGTGCACTTCTGATGTAGCCTTGTGTGCATGGAAGTTGCAACTGCCACGTGGATCTGAATTAAGCGGCAATTGGATGAGATCCATTGGTCTATGCCAGTGTCAGTGGGCAAAGCGAGTAGAGGGTGTCGACGTGGGACATGCGGGCTTGCAGCCTCCTTCCAGAGGATTTGAAAAAAGGTATAGCGCACGCTCGACTCCATGTGGATCGAGCAAAGGTCCTCTGCGTGTGGACGGTTGGAAGGGATGGCTTGATGCCCTGAGACCCTCAAGCACCACAGTTTTGGCGTAGTCGACCAAGGATTTTGTCCAATACGTTACAAAAGGCGTCCTTAAAAACAATGAAAATGGAAATCCAGGCACTGGTCAAACTATGGGCAAGCTACAAAGCAGAAGAATTAAAATCAAGTTATGGTTCAATAGAAATGGCATTTTTTTGGTAATGATTCGACGAGGTTAATTCATTACGACAAGTCAGACATTTTTTGTAGAATTCAACCACGTTCCACTCAGTTGGTATCAAAACCACGGAGAGATAGGGTACAGATTGATTTTCACCTTCGACTTATAAGAGTTTCTCAAGTTTCCCTATCTTATCCCCAAAACAACAAGAGGGGGTCCATTGAAGCCGGTCTGCTGTTTGTGGTTGGTTAAGTTGCGTGCATCGAAGAAATAGGGTATAGTATTGATCACGTGGTGGATGGGTTTGCTAAAAAAAGGTGCAGAGCGAGTGCATGCGGCTCATGAAGCATGATGAAACTCTAAAGTGGCTATTCTTTTCATTAACATGACGTGAGGGTGGAAGAAGAGAGAATATACCTGTGCGCAAGGTTGTTTTTCCTAGCACATCCATGTCCAAGGGAGGGACGGTCTGGACTTTGAGGGAGTGATTGAATGCTTGCAATGATGTTGAGCTACCAAAGAAGGTGGGGGAGAGGGGGGATGTTTTTAAATCTGACTCAGTATTTGTCTTCAATTGGAGTGGAAATGTTTTTGAGCTTCACACTTCAATAATGGATAGACCCTCGGTCCTCTCATAAACTTAAGAAAATATCAATAGGGTTTTATTGAAGATAACCTTATAAGTGCGTAATTAACCCAATAAATATCCTTGAGTACTACATTGTAAAATATATGACATTTAAATTCAATGAAAATGGATAAATCAAACCATTTATCCCCTTATTTCACTCACTTGCATGAGACTTCGGGCTCATTTTCTGGGCTTGCATTGTCCTAAGGCAGTCCCCTGTTTCAGTCACAACCACGGGCCAGAACCTCCGAGGGAGAGGGGAGGGGACATTCTGCTCCGGTCTCCAATTCAGGTCTGCCTTGGGCCATCACGTAGAGCCACTGATGGCTGCGTTTGAAAGTGGTCCCGGTGCGCTGTCAAACGCGACACTTCATCGCCCCTTACGTAATCAGCCTTGAGATCCTGCGTGGTGCTGACCAGGATTCCCGTCGTGGGCTCCTGGTCGAGGGGAACTTTGGTACTCTTTCGTCGCGGTACCATCGGAGCCTGGCCGCGACGACGGCGCGGAACACGTCAGGCGAGTTGCGGCGGCTAGCCCACGCCTGCGCAGACCCGCCTCACCTGCCACTCCCCCCTCGCCCCCCCCCTTCCCTCTCCCCATGGGGGTGCAGGTTTTCTGGGGCACGCGTCTGGTTCTCTCCAGGACGAGGGACGGCCAGTAGAGGGAAACATCGCCGGCGGGGCGACCGAAGATGCACATGCCGTGACGCGACCGGTTCAAATGGCCACAACAAAAACAGACTCCTCTGTGCGATCACAGTATTCACGTCGTTAGACGTCGGGCCCAACCTCACGGCAGTTCTCAAAGGTTTCGGTAGTTGCGATCCTGGCGACAAGGGAATCCTTGTCAGCGGCTCCCAGTCCATCCAACGGAGTGGCGTTCCACGCTCAGGAAGATGGAGTTAGGGCAAGCAAGGAACAAACCCAGCGTGGAGGAAACATCTCAGAGCGAGCAGCACAATGCCTCTATCCAC
>SZWC01042346.1:0-10385 GCA_023375785.1 Penium margaritaceum
GCGGTGGGCCAAGTGAGCAGGTACGTGGCCGACCCAGGGCCACTACACTGGCAGGCGGTCAAGCGCATCCTCCGCTACCTGCAGGCGACGCGGCACGCGCGCCTGAGGTTCGAGGGCAAAGGGCGGGAGGACCCTTTGCGTCTGGTCTGCTACACGGATGCAGACTACGCTGGCGATGTGGACAAACGGAAGTCCACATCCGGCTACGTGTTCTTCCTCGCTGGTGCAGCGGTCTCGTGGTGCAGCAGGAAGCAGGACTGCGTCGCCACCTCCACAGTGGAAGCTGAGTACATCGCGCTGGCCGAGGCGGTCAAGGAGGCGGTGTGGCTCCGCAGGTTGCTGGGGGAGCTGGGCGTGCCAGAGCAAGAGCCTACGGTGGTGCGTTGGAAAGCTCATGACTAGTCCTATAAATATTGTGATCATGTCCATGTTCAAAAACTAACGCAAAACGATGTTATTCCCTTCGCAAACTGACTGTCTCTAAATTCTTGCTCACATAGCGTGAGGCGACCAGAAAGCTCACCCTTAGTCTCATATTTGCCCAAAACAGTAGACGTGAATCACTAGAGGCGATCAGACAAACGTCGGGACCGCACCACGCGGATCTCATCCTGACAGTTTCTGAGATTGCAAAGATCGATGAGGGGTACGAGGACGACTAACCGGCGATATTGCTATAAGTTCAGCTACGAGGATGCAAAATTCACATAACGGTACCAACACTATTGGATGGAGGAGCTTCACAAAGATTTCAAAGCAATGACATGGTTCTAAAACTGGGTCTAAAGACTGAACCAGGGGTGTTTGAAAGACTTTGAGCACCACTACCACTACAATATGGAGTACCGGCCAGGAAAAATGAACCTGGCGTACGCACTCAGCCACCGACCACATTTCATAGCTAAAGTGGCAAACCTATAGGTGCATCAAAACCCGTACCTCGAGTGACTATTTGCCTAAGACTACGACCAGCACAGTGGATCCGACAAAGCAAAATTCTGGTTTGACGCACCCTACTAGCAAGGACGATTCATTTTCCAAGAAGCCGTTCCCCCAAACGACAAGTTTTGCCATATGCTGCTCAAAGAATGCTAAGTTACGGGGCCAGGTGGACACTTCGGAGAGGACGAGATGTTGAAGAAGCTGGCAAAAAACTATTGGTGGGACAAGATACAATCCTACGTGACCAACATCTGCAAGTCCTGCAACGCATGTCAACTACAGAAATCCCGTCGCACGAAGCCACGCGGACTTCCGCAAATGTCCCTATTCCAATGGAACCGTGGGCCGATATCTCCATGGACTAAGTCATGAGATTACCGGTCACAATCGAGGGATATGATGCAATCCTCGTGGTCGTCCACAGGTTTTCCAAAATGTCCCACTTCATTCTGACAATGACCACCGTCATCGCGGAGGGAACAAGATGGTTGTTTCTAAACAACATCGTGCGGCTACACGGTGTACCAAGAACCATCACAAGCAACAGAGATGGTCGATTCACCAGCCGTTTTTGGCGGGAACAGATGACTCACTATGGCAACAAAATTCAACTTTTGATGGCGGTTCATCCTCAAACCGACGACCAAACCGAGCGGACAAACGAGACGCTCAAACAACTTCTTCGAAGGTTATGCCAACCTCATGGGACAGATTGGGCACAAAAATGTCCAAATGCTGAAATCGCATTCAATTTGGCAGTCTCCACCGCAACTGGTACATCTCCGAATGAAGTGGTAAATTGCAAATTTCTCGCCACACCAGCCGGACTACAAAGTCACAGCAACATGCCCGTGGTCGACACTCAACGAGAAGACTTCTCCACCATCTGGGAGCAAACACAGCAAACCCTCGCAAAGACACAAGTAGCGATGAAGGGAGTAGCTGACCGACGTTGCAGCAACGACGTGTTTGTTGCTGGCGACAGAGTTCTTCTCAGCTTGGCAAACATCAAACTCTGCGGAGCTGAGTGTTCGAAGCTCAAACCCCGGTGGTTGGGACCGTTTGAGATTGAGTGCATCCAAGCCCCTGTGGTGGCACGACTCAAACTTCCGACACTATGCAAGTTTATCTAGTGTTCCATGTTGGCAGACTCAACCACTACCGAGAGCCTGGAGAAAACTTCCCTGGTAGGGATGTCCCTCCCCCTCCTCCAATTCAAGTGGACAAAGACACATAGTACGTCATCGAGGACATCCTTGGCCATCAACGACAAGGCATTACGACAGAATATCTCATCAAGTGGCATGGCTATGATGCCGCGCACAATAGCTAGGAACCCTATGGCAACCTCCGAGACGTCGATCACCGTATTGACGGATCATACCACCGTCACCAGGCCACATCTGTATGCGCGCTGGGACGTCGCGATGAAAAGGGGGAGAAGTGTTATGTACCAGACATACACGAGTCCCCAATCTTCCGAGTGGGCATTTCTGTTGTTACACAAACAGCCCATCGCGTCGCGAGACCGCGATATTCTCTCCGATGGACGAGGGAAAACCGGCCAACTGTCTACGCCCTTAGTGAATCTTCCCGAACCTTCTGACATTTTCAACCACTCTCGCGAATCTGTGACAGAAGTATCATGGCCTTTTGGTCAACATCGTAACACACCAAGACAAATTTGGATTAAAGATGCATCTAGCATCTTCATCGTTGATTCTTAAAGACCTCCAATTTCTCGACGGATCTTCTGGAATTTATCCACTCACGACAGAACTCCGCACACGTCGCTCGATAATCGATCCAACAATCACGGCCATGACTCAGTCGTAACTCGACACTTGCATATACATGTTTGATCATTTCAACACTTGTCATCGAAGTAAACTTACCGCTAGTTATAAATCTCTCAAATGTCCCAAATTTGTAATTGTGTTCTGCCTCGCATCTTCTACCTGTTCAGCATCAAGCTACGTTCGGCATAACACAAGCTCCCATGGTTGCACAACTTAAACTCCCTGACACTATGCACATTCATCCGGGTTTTCGTATAAGCATACTCAAGCACTATTGAGACCGCGGCAAAAACTTCCCCGGCAGGGATGTACCTCCCCCTCCTCTTGTCCAAGTGGATGAGGACATAAAAATACGTCATCAAGGACATCCTCGGCCATCGATGACGTGGCAAAACAACAATAATATCTTGTCAATTGGCACGGCTACAAAGTCGCACATAGCATATGGGAACCCTACGACAACCTTCGAGACGTCGATCACTTCATCGAAGGATTTCACTGCCGTCACTGGGCCACATCTCTGTGCGAGCTAGGACGTCGTGGTTGGAAGGGGATGAATTGTTACGTATCAGAAGTACACGAGTACCTGATTTGTCCATGTGGGTATTTCTATCATTACAAAATATCCCATTGTGCGTCGCGACCTCTATCTTCACTCTGACAATCGAGGGCAATTTGGCCAACTGCCCTCGCCCTTTGCCGAACCTTCTCGTACTTTCTGACAACTTCAACCACATTCGAGAATCATCGACGGAAGCTTCACAACCTTTCGGTTGACTTCTCAATGCATCAAGACATGCCTCAATTTGTATAGATGCATCTCACATCTTCACCGTCAATCCTTGAAGACCCCAGACTTATTGGAGTAGCTTCTTGAATCCGACCACTACTGATGCAACTCCACACGCATCGTTCCACGATCAACACAACGACCCTTACTATACCTCATTCGTAACTCAACACTTGTATGTGTGTATGTGTTTGATCATTTTTACACTCGTCATCGAACAACAATTACCGCTAATTAAAAATTGCTAGAGTGTCCTCAAATCTTAATCGTGTTATGCCTCGCAGCTTTTACCTATTCACCATCTACGCTCTGTTCGGCATAACGATATCCGAGAGTGGAATGGTGTTTTTCTTCATTCACGAGTGGAGAATGGTTAACTTGTTTCAAAGACATGGTCAAATCATTCATTTTCATAAAGTGTGGAGTTTTTGTTGAAGTAATCCACGGGCGGAATGACTACATATCCCTCTTTAGGGAGAATACGTCCCATCCACCCCTCCGTCAAAATGATTATTCGCATTCACCCCTCCGTCGGAACAATAAGCCCCATCCGTCCCTTTGCCAAAACGATAAGCCCCATCCGCCCTTCCGCCAGAACAATAGGCCTCATTCATCCCTCTGCCATAACGAAAGCCTCATCCGCCCCTGTCCTAGAAGAATAAGCCTCATGTACCCCTTGGAAATGTCAAACTCTTTATCTGACTGCATATTGTTCATTGTGTGTTGTACAAGGGTGAGGTGGTACCATAACTTCACTTTTCAAAGGTTTTGTAGTTGATTTTGTGCATGCACACGTCATTCACCTTCGCGCGTTACACGTACGGTGTGACGACGACAATATCATTACCTATGTACTGAATAATTGTCGGTTGAACGTACTTGTTGTGCTCTTGAGTTGGGGGTATGTCATCATTCGCAACATTGTTCATCTCCATCCAGTTCCTGACCTTCCACTGACAGAATACATGCATGGCCGTCTTAACAACATCACCATTGTCCTTGTCAGCACCAAAACACCACCTGCTCAAGCGTGGGAAATGAACTGGCAGGTGTTCATGCACAGGCATACATACGTGCTGTCGAGCCTAACACTTGCATGGCTAGCTAAGCAAGTTGTAAGCGGGCCAATTAGATTGTGCCAATGAACGCTTAACAGTTGTCTATCTTGCAACTGTGCCGGTACCCTAAGAAGAGGGGCTGTTGACATGTTGTTGTCACATCCTTGCAACCGCCGCTCGCCATGTACATGCAAAAAGGTACGAGAAAAAATGGTCTGAAATCCATTTTACCAAAAGACAAAGATAGGCGCAAGGATACAAGATTGTATGCTCGAAGGAACGTATCAGCGGACATGTCCTTCATCCTACATGTCAACCCATCCTCTGCTAGTCCGACTAGGGTGCGCGATGTCCCAGCGGGTTGAGCTCGATCCTGTCTCTTTCAGTCTGGCATTGTCATCGTTGATGACGTCACTGCGGCCTCCAACCATGGTGTTGCTGCAGTTGCATCCCTAGTATCTTTGGGATGGTGAACCAAGTCGTAAAGCACACCGGTAAGCCTATTCAGGAGGGTATATGGGATGTATAGGTTGCCATTTTGCGGACAAAGTACCCGCTGTTTTGGATGGATTCCCAACTACATGTGTGGCGTCTTGCCACGGGACCAAGTTCCGATGAGAACGACCCGTCCCCCGCTCAGGTTCTGGCACTGCGGTGGTACCCCGATAACCCTCCTCCGAACAACACAATTGGCGTGTTTCACGATGTAATGTTTTGGTTGGAGAGGGATTGGAACAATGACATGTGGTCCCGGCGGTTGGAGTGGGACACCCTCGCAGTCCTCCCGAGGTCCGAGAAGCCGGACCGGTTAGGCTTAGCATGGGGCGACGTCGCGTCCTGTCCCTCCCACGTGGCTACGTCGGTAATTCTTACCTTGTGTCCGGGTTTTCATTGTCTCTTCTTTGCTTGTGAAGAAAACAACTGAGTGGTTTCATCTACAATCAACAAAATGCCTTTCTGTTATGTTATGCGGTTCCTTGGACAAGAGATTCCAATGACGAGTCATGTCATAGCGCCAAGATGCGCAAGGAGATGCCGAATGAACTGAAGGAGGGGATGTTTGACAGCATGGACACGGCTCGTGCGTTTGTGGAGGATTATGTAGTGGAAAACCGCTTTGGTCTCAAGTGGATCCGCAGTGAGCCTGCAAGAATCCACGTGACGTGCGCGGGAGCCAAGAACAAGGGGTGTGCTTTGCTCCTCCGGGCCCATGTTACAAGAAACTTTGGACACGTGACCGTGTCCTACTATGCCGAAGGCCACAAGTGCATACCTAGCATTGGCCACGGCAATCGAGCGAGGCAGAAGGGGTGGGTGGCCCGTAATATCTCAGAGGCCCTACAGCTTGACCCGACAGCATCAACTACAACCCTCCGACAGGTTCTCCACGAAAGGACCGGCGTGGACGTGTCAAACAACACGTTGTACCGTGCCAAGACATGGGACCAAGAAAACTTTATGGACAAGAAGACTAACACGTGGAGCCTGTTTCCCTCCTACGTCGAACAGGTGAGTACCAAACTTTGGTTTTTTTCCCTTGGAAAGTGATTGCACCCCTTCCTATACTTGTTTTCACACGTAAATGTCCACGTGCTACGTGTAGCTAAAACGTGTCAACCCAAGTACACACGTTGTGGCCCAGAACGACAAGAACAATGCTTTCCTCTACACTTTCATCACTACAGGAGCTTCCGGAATCAGATTTCAGCACAATAGGTGGATTATGACCAGGGTGTCACGATCACAAGCAGGTCCTGTTGCTTGCCCGGTTTTTCTTGCCAACGACCATGCAGTTTTGATGGCGTGGGTACAGGCAGATTTTTTTCGCGCATAGCTTCCACTTGCTTATCCCACTACTGCACATACCGGAACTTGCATCATCACGGACGGGGAGAAGAGATTGGAGAAAGCAGTGCAGAAGTACATGACCGGTGCCACACACACCTTCAGTGCCTGGAACATACATGAGAACGTGCGCACAAGCTATAGCAAAAAGGCCAACCCACTGGGCATGGAAGTGTTCACATGCGCTTAATGTCGAACAATGGGAGAAGGCCACCACCCACCTACGTGAAGTGAGTGCATCGGCATATGCATACCTTTTTGGCCGGCAGGGGGAGGAAGGGGGTCTAGTGGGGGGTTACCTCTTGAGAAGCTGACCCGCCTCCACTGTCTTTTGGGCAGTTGAGGCCATACCACTCCCAATGCCTCGGAGAGATGGAACACGTCAAATGTAACACACCAGAAGCTCTATCCCTACTACTGCTTTATTAGCATCTATCCCTTTCTACAACTTCTATTTTGCGCCTGTTGTGCCCAGGCAGCAGCGGTCAAGAGAGCTTTGGCACCAGCACAGGCCGACCGACTCCTCCACTACCTCGTAGTAGCATGTGACTTTGTCGTGACGGAGGAGGGCCCCAACACAGCGGCAGTGGAGGGACCAACAAACAATCCATGGCAGGTGGACTTGGTCGAGAAGTGTTGCAATTGTGACAGGTCGAAGGACTTCGGCCTGCCATGTTAGCATGCGTGCGTTTTCTTGCTGACCAAGCACATCAACACTAAGAACATGGCTGACCCTGGTCTCACCCGCATGGCGTTCCGTCACGCATACAGCAAACCCACCCCCTCACCAGATGTGAAGGAAATACAGCTAGTCAAACCCCAATGGCTGCAACCGGGACCTCGACGTGGCAAGGGCCGCTCACGCAGCACACGGAAAGACTGGGAAACGTTGCGCAAGGAGAACTTCATTTGCCCACGTTGTGGACATAAGGGCCATACCAAGACCCAGTGTTAAAACCCGCCTACACTAAGCCCTGCACAGGCTCTAGCACAATATGATGGAGGTTTGGCTGGGGCTGCAGCCCGGGCTACCCTCGCTCTAGAGGCACGTGCTAATGTCTCCATGAGTGTGGATCCACCACTTGCAGGGTATGCCAGTGGTGACATGGAGTAAGACCCCGAGGCTGCGCCTAGGGATGACCCAGATGATGAGGATGATGGTTTTGAAAGTGATGACTCCGGTGCATACTCCCCTCCTGTTGGTGATGATGTTGAGACGGCGGCGCAGGATGAGCACACCCATCACTTGGATGAGGAGGAGAGGGAGTGGCAAGAGACGTACAAAGAAGAGCAAGAGGAGGCAGAGTGAGGTGAGTCTATGCATACTTTGTGTTCAAGGGTTCCACCTGTCTTCTTTCATTGCCTTCTCGTCCCTTGCCTTGCTCAACTAATGGATGGTTTTATTTTGTTTTGTGCAGGATGAACAATGCCTGACCCAAGAGATTGAGCAGACCATTCGTTCCAACGGCTCATACTTCAGGAGAAAGGGGGGTTAGACAGCGAGTTAGGGCCAGGCTGAATGGGACAAGTGCATCGCATGTAGGGAGGGGGGGAGTGGTGTGGTCATTTCAAGAAGCAGACATGGCAATGAAGATTTGGACAGTGAGGCGGACACATTCTACGACGCTGAGCACTGTCAGCCATGGGAGCATATGTGTCCTATGTGTGACATTGTCCATTTCCTCTGAGGGTTAAGTCGAGACCTGTTTGAGGCGATCACCTATCCCACCTTCACTATGTGTACTCACTAGTCATCCATGATTGCTTGATCGATGTTTTCCAAAGTCATTCTTCTTGCAATTCCCTCTTGTGCTGTTGAATGATGTTGGAGAATTCAGTGCACACACAAACGGTTCATTGTTCAATCCAACCTTTTTGAGCAAGCAGAACATACATCCAATGGGCAAGACATCCTCTGTACATGTCTTAAACATAACCTACATTTGGATAGAAAGAAGTATGATTACAACCTTATGGGTGTCTCAGATCTGACCACCTTAATCCCTTATCCAAGTGAAAATATCAACTTCACATGCATTCACAATCTTTGTCTTTGGTGCATATTATCCTGTGAAAAGTGTGGTGTATACAAGGCTGCTCAATGTGCATCTGCAAGAAGGATGATGAGCATGTATCAGAAGCTAGGCCTCTACTTGTGTAATGTACTTGAGTATGTGTCTACTGTAACAGACGTCGTAAGCAATGTTGGAGGATATGCCCTAAAAACATCCTATTAAGGCAGATACATTGGTCATCGGTTTGTTTATGAAAGCCACTATATGCAAGACATGCAGTTCATGTTCTGACAGAAAAAAATGACAATAGGTAGGGTATTATGTTCATTTTAATGAACATGATACCCTACCTATTGTTGCAGGAAAACTGAACTGACATGTTGGGCAAATAGTATTCAATAACGCTGAGGACAAGGTAGCGATGGCTACCTCCACGAAGCGCATAGCCATATGTCATGTATTGTCACAACCGCGAATAGGGCATTGGCCACACTGACACCCATGGCTCCCAATGTGGTTGGCAGTACAATGGGCGGGCATGGGGTGTCTGCATGCCCAGCTGCCAACACATGGTGTATGGGTCGGCGGGTGTTTTTGGGTTGATGGTGTCCCATGCGCGCTTTATCTTTGCCCACTTGGCCATCGCAGTTCCGTGGTCCATGGGAGGGGGGGGGGGGGGGGGGGGCATGTCACGGTTCCCCAAGGACCGTGCACTTCCTTTGGACAACCAGCCCAGCGCTGCAACGGCCGCACAGGACGCGTATGTCGAACATGGGGCAATCCACAGAGGGTTTGCTCAATGTACTCATGAGTGCGCAAGGGAGGAGGAACTTGAATGCAATCAAAACCATTATGTATGCACATCATAGGTATAGGTTTGAAAATGCAAACAAGATGACTATGTCCCGTATCGCTTTGTGTATTTGAATAGCATCACTTGTCATGTGCGGCCGACTGCACACCCAAGCAGGGAGGTGCAGGTGTATAAGGTACCATGCCGAGCCTCTGCCCAGACCAAGGAATTTACGTTCCACGTCTGGTGTGTAGCGTGGCAGTTCCACGCCGACCGGTCGAAGGAGCCACGTGGCTCGAGCAGGGTCACCTGGGACTGCGGGCGGTGAGACGGGATGGCTTGAGGGTCGAAGACCCTCAAGCAACGCGGTTTTGGCCTATTTGGCCAAGGATTCCGTCGAATCCGTTACGATGTGTCTAGGGTAGGGTTCTATTCCTATGGTCAGGTTGTGTCACATCATAACCCTTGGGTACATTAGGCTTACATTATGAGATTTTGGACGGTTCGACGTCGAATGCCGAGAGGGGTATATCGAGCTTATTGTTATGGGGCAGGGGCGGATGAGGCTTTTCGTTCTGGTGGAGGGGCGGACGACGCTTATCGTTCTGGAGGAGGGGCGGATGGGTCTCATCGTTCTGGCGGAGGGGTGGATGGGGTTTATTGTTCCAATGGTGGGGCGGATGGGGTTTGTTGTTCTGTCGGCGGGGTACACTAGGGTCACGGGTGACAAAACAGAAGGGGATCGGTATTTTCGCTGAATTTCCACCCAAGACGAATGTTAGACGGGATCGTGGTTTCGTCGGTAGTTGGAGGCTCAGCTTGCCCCCCGAATCCCACCTGTATCGCGGCTTCCGGTCTGTTGGCCGTTCCGTTCACTGCGGCTGCGGCTGTAGCAGTCGGTGGCTGTGGCTGTGGCTGTGGTAGTGGCACTGGCTGTGGCTGTGGCAGTGGCAGTGGCAGTGGCCGTGGCTGTGGCTGTGGCTGTGGCAGTGACTGAGGGCGAGGTCGCGCCTGAGGCATCCGCTTTCCGGTGCTGGATAGAGCGAACCACACGCTGCACTGGAGCTTCCCCCCACGCCTCAATATCATCTCCACCTACTCCCCTCCTCCCCCCGCTCCGCCGCCCCCCAATCCCTCTCTACT